>JABASD010000292.1:0-89025 GCA_019776165.1 Pogonognathellus flavescens | reverse complement strand
TCCCCCGTTTGGGGATATCCTCCGATAGGGGTAGGTCGCCGAGCGAACGCTCGGGCTTTTTATCTATGTATAATATAGCAGTTTCACAATAAATAGTCGATTGCAAATTTTCTGCGAATGTCATAAATGAGAGCAGTAAAGCAAGTGTAGAAAAATAATTTATAATGATACACATTAGGTAAGCTTTACGTTCCACCTTGGTTGGTTGGAAATCATAGTAATATTTTATTGTCTTGAAATTACTTTTTGATGTTAGAAGGTAATTATTTACATTTTCTAACCAATGCAAAATGCAATGCAACAATGGACGAGCAGAAATTCAATTTAAATAGGTCATGCTTGTTTGCTATAATGTTCTATCCAGATGCACTCAGAAAATGTCGTGGAAGAACGGTAGCTGGCTATAACATCATCATTAGTACGTATGTCTTTTTCTTTGTGTGCGTTCCATTCGTTCTTCCAGGATAACAACGTAAAAGTATACAAACGACCCCTCAGGGTATTAAATGAATGGGTAGGTAGTCGTTTGTGTGTGCATAGAGTCAAGGACTTTTGTAAAATGTATAAAATTGCGATGAGAAAATGTTTGAGGGTTCCATGCGACCTAAAATGTTACTTGTATGCACTTCCCTTGTAACCTTACTATACTACACTTTTCTAGAAACAGTACGCATTCATTCTGCCGGCTTACAGTCAGACCAGATAAGTTTAAATTATATGGGAAGTTGAAGAGTGCAATAGTGCTGAAAACCGTATATGCGTCAAAATGATGTGATGAGTTGTTGTAATTTTTTTGCAGGACTTGTGACAACGACAAGGATAACTCATGCGACCCCAGCAGCCGTTTACGCTCATTGTGTTCATCGAGATTGGGAATGTGATAGCGCGATTCCGGAGAGTGAGAGAGGATTGGGATGTAAAGATATTGCTCGACAGCTTGTGGAAGACGAGCCAGGAAGAAGTATCAATGTAAATTGACATAATAATAATACTATCATGTTTTCTCTGCAAATGTTTCATTAGTCAACTTTATCGCATGATTACATTCGAACGTTTTTTTGCCAACATGTAACATGTAATGCAGTATACTAAAATCTCTCAATTTCTACTGTCGCTATTATTAGATTTATATAATGTGGATAGCGAATGTAGTATCTAACGTTCCTTTGAACGATAGCATTGAAGGAACTCAATTTTGTGCCATAGGTTGTCCTTGGAGGAGGAGAGCAAACACTTCGAGCTGATGTCAATGCAAGCAGCGCTTGCACACGCTCCGATAACAAAGACTTGGTCAATGATTGGATGTTGTGGCAAAAGTCCAAGAGAAATAACTATCAATATGTTCGTAATAAACAGGAATTATTAGATGCCGACGAAAATCTAGATCGTCTTTTAGGTACAATATATTTTCATTTGTATTACTAAATAATTTAATGCTGCAGTAGTGACCAGTCCATTCCAACTCCCCATTTTTTCTTGGGAAGAGGGATCTTAAATTACTTACAGAAAATGGTAGTTAATGTTGTGAAATGTATTTGTATTGATTAGTTATGAAACGACTGAAAACAGTTATTATAGATCCACAAATTTACCCGGTAAGAAATAAGATAAGTGTGTGGGTTGAAACCGATTGAAATGTTTACGCGTGTCGAGTGGTATGATGTTGATGTTTGCAGTTCATTTTAAGTTTCCATTGACACTTGAAATCTCTGCTGATGCCAGACCAAACATATATTTACCGACTTAACAAGCCGAATCCCAGGAAGAATGTATGAAAAGAAATCCAAGCTGTTGGGGAAAAAACTCGATAAAATTTTATATAACAAAAAATCTTCATTACTAATAAGTATACTAAAATCGTCAAATGTATAACGTAGTTTGGGAGCTTTATGATGGACAGTAATGTTTTTATGACAAACTTAGAAAATTCGGTGAGACAAGGGAAAAGTATAACAGTAAATTTTTACTATGTTTGGATAATAGCTTCTAGTAGTGTTTTCAATGCAGAATGAATTACTATCATTCTTTATCTATTATATAACTAAATCTGACTTGACGACAGTTTTTAGTTGATAGTTTGTGTTTTATACATAAGCTCGTTACTTCAGGTGGGTAATAAATTATGCTTTTAAAAGAATAACGAGCATATAAAGGTAACTTATTCCTGCAAGTAGTTATAATTTCCCCGATATTTCAAAAAGCGAAATGTAAGGTATGCTTTTTGTCATTCATAGCTTCAGAGATAAATATATTTCAGTTATACCTGTCATAAAACAGTTTCCCAAATCTGAATTAATGTGATGTGTTCTGTACTGCAGGTTTGTTTTCTCCCAGTCATCTGCCCTACGATAAAGACAGAGATGACAGACCCCAGGGGCAACCTAGCCTTGTAGATATGACCGTGAAGGCCATCAACATGCTTAAAAAGAATACCAAAGGCTTTGTTTTAATTGTGAGTTGAACTTTGTTTTTGTCTTTTTTACTATCTCTCCTTTCAAGCTTGGAGTGCTTACAAGATATCTTTGTTTACGGACTTATATCAGTGATTTAGAACTTGAAATAGTAAAAGTTATACTTTATTTGCTAAAAGCATTATACATGTAGCATACAGCAACTCCATAATTGCTTTAGTACTTTATATTGGCTATGTATTTATATCTTATCTAATGAGTTTTAAGAATTGTATCTACCAACAATGCAATGGCGTTCACAAGTATTATACCTACCTATTATTATACAAACTCTCGCTTCAAAAGACCGTAAGTGAAAACCTACTAAAAGTGTACTTTTACTTTCATGTGTTTGTATTAGGTGAAAAAGCTTGACTTACTCGTAATAGAATTATGGAAGTTGAATAGTACACTTGACAAAATTTCTAGATTGGCTGTGACCAACTTTTACTACGTTTTTAGTTTTTCAATTTGTATTTTAGGATGAATGACATTGTAGAAAAACACACTAAACAGAAAGCAAAATATTGATAACTGAAACAATGAATTGAAAAACATCTTACGTTAGGTAGATTTCGGCAGTTGCTGTATTGAATGAAAACAGACGATAATAAATCGCAGTACTGGAAGTATCGTGTACTATGTCATTATATTACATAGATATACTATATTATAGCCATGACCCATTGCTTTCAACATCTTTTTGCGTTCTTTCCTTTCTACGACGTTCAAATCTGTGGAAGTAATGTAAATACAAATACAGCGTTTGATTTGTGGGCAAACTTCAAACATGAAACCTTCCCTCTGTCCAATAAATCACCAATAATACTCATTCTATTCAGCAAACATCCGGAAATCAGTTTACGCTCTGACATTATTTCCAGACCTTTGAATAGAAATATGCCCTAAATGTTTAGCTTTTTGTAATGCAATCTGTACACGTAGGCATTGCATTATGAAACTTCCAGCTAAAGATTTATACACAACTATTTTAACGTTTCTCAAAATTAGTAAGTAATTACTTACTAATGTACCTAATGAAGAATTTTCGATTTCAGAAAAAAAGCATTAGGTATGCCAACAATAAGAGCCTTTTATATTTTTTGGCGTATTTTTGGACAAACAGGTGGAAGGGGGTCGTATCGATCACGCGCATCATGACAATCTTGCAAAAATTGCATTGGAGGAGCTTGTGGAATTTGACAGAGCAATAGAAACAGCTTTAACTATGACCAAAGAAAAGGAGACGTTAATTGTTGTCACAGCAGATCATTCTCACTCGATGGGAATGAATGGCTATCCGAAACGTGGCAATCCAATTGAAGGTACGTACCTTCTTGATGGTTGTTGACTTTTGACTCTGTAGAATTACCCTGTTGGGTTGTTGGACCAATACTAATTGGAAAAATGACGTTAATATTTGTCATCTGTAAGCAAGCATCAAAATAATAACAAACAGGATAATATAATCAGTGCAATGTGTGTTTAACTGACGATGAGAAGTATGTTTTTCTCTTTAATCATTAGCAAGTATAATATAAGGTTGATGTTAATAATGTTAAATGTATATAGATGATATGTATTTAGCGTTGCATGTTGCCTGGCATAAATGGATGATCATTACAGTGTTTTTGAATCTGGAGAGAGATTCATAAGAAAATGGACTAATGACTAACAGTGTTGTCGTAATATTGCTGTTAGGAGTTGGGGATGTGACACCCGAAGGATTCAGTTACCAAACTCTTTCGTATATAAATGGTCCCGGGTACAACTACCATCGCCTGCACGTAAATGAGATGGGAGTTAACCATACAGAAACTGCTTCAGAAAATCAAACTACTTCTACTCTGAACACATGGCGAAATCTCAACTCGACTGCTGAGGATAACAGGAATCGCAATCAGCAGCATTTCGCCGGTTTTTGGATGGATTACGAAACTCACGGAGGAGAGGATGTTCCTGTATACGCCTCAGGTACCAGTTTACCTACTGCTCCACCAAAGACTCTCCCACTCAAACATTTCCTTTTCGTCATGCCTCTCTTTCTCTCTCGCACTCCGTGTACGTTTTTCTGTGCTTTCTCCCTCCTTCCTGCCTTTGGTCTTTTTTCTTCCCATTCTACAATTTCCAAGTATTTGCCCCCTTTCTTCGAGTCTACATATCTTCTTTTCTATTTAATCCTTTGTTGAAAAGCAACCATTCGATTCGAATTTTGTGTGTCACATTATATCAGGACCGATGGGCCATTTGTTCCACGGTGTTCATGAGCAGACTCATGTTCCCTTCACCATCGCTTACTCAGCATGTATCGGACCATACTGGAAAACATGCAGGACGACAGAGCAAACCACGGCAGATGCTTCAATATCTAATCTTAATACAGCATCATGGCTTCTACCACTCTCATCGACACTTCTACTCCGTTCTCTTGCATAGCACCACCACCAAAGGAAACGTAACCGACTTCCAGCTACTCAAAACTACCAAACTCAAAACTCAACACACTCGTGCAGTTAAACTATCACAGCACAGCAGTGTCCACGATTCAGGATAAAATACTTAGATTATTACCGCCTTATTTATATTCTACTACCTAGAAAATATATCTAGTAAAAATATATATTCCATATTATAAAGTAATACATACACTAAGAAATGTACATAAAAGCACAGCTCTCCTTTATGTTTCTAGTCTCCTGTTTTATCTGCCCATGCGAAATGAATGACACGTATCGTATACCTACAGTGTGCCATGTTCTACCAAATATATTATAACCAAGTAGCATGTAGCTACAATAGTACGTGTTACGTAGAAAAATCTCGGCATCATCAGCTCTAATGTTTCTCTTGCTCTCTCTCTTTATCTTTAATTCAATTCCCTGTCATTGTGTTTATCTTTATGTTTAACTTATTTCACTCTTGCATGTTTCTCTACATCCGTCAGATAAAGTATACCAGTACAGATATAGCTCTGCAAAAATAAATACGTCATCCAGTAGTGTACCCATTTCAATCCCACTTTACATCCCAGTTTTCTCGAAAAGTGCACTCTTTATCCTAGTCGTCTAGTAATAGTTGGAGCATGGCAATGCACTATACCTATAGGTGCTAGGTATATACGTTAAACTTATTTCGTATTACTTGTGTCAATTCTTTCTACGATTAAAAATTGTAACGCACATGACATACATTTAAATTTTAATCATTTTCCTGGGTACCCTCTTGATCACAGACAAGATTATTATACATATTATGTAAATTATTAAAATTATAAATGTTACTGGAATAATTAATTGTTATACATAGATATATGTTAAATAAATAATACCTAGATTTTATTTTATAGTATCCAGAGATTTTCATTTAGCATGCATTGCACCAATTACCAGGAAAGAAAGCGGAGATTTTGAGTTTGAGACGGCCTAGGATAACTTGGAAAACTTTGCTCACACTCCGTGTCGTTTCATAAAAGAGTCTGACGCGCGAAGCACGAAAGACACGAAGCAGCTTTTCATTGACGAAGGGACCGTACAAATATTACGAAGACCAGACGAAAACCTCGGCCAAAACTCCCAAATCGGGGATTGAATTAGACGAGTTTCCTTATTCCCCCCATGTATTAGATTTTCGTTTTTTGCCCGGGTAAATTCAATGAAGAGGTTTAGATATTACAGGGACATATTTTTATGAATCTTGTTTAGAATTTCACGGGTTATCCAGCCGTAGTAACATCTACTTATTCGGTAACATCTTTTGTGACGTACTTAGCTGCAAAATGACTATATTTTATGCCTTCACTCAGCTATGTACAAGTACAACTTGAATAAATTCGTATTTATATTAATTTGAAATATACTGACTAGAATCTTACTAGAAATACATTACTTGTATAGAATAAGCTGGATAGAAAAGTACATGCACATTGTAATAATATGTGATGCTCTCCTTGTGATTACGCATAATGTATTCTTCTGTTGACTTGCTCGTGTATTTATTTATTTATAACCTCAGGTGGTATAAGTACAGTCTTTCTCCCAAGACTGACTACTACTTTTGCACTGACATCCAAATCCTACAGCTTCTCTTCTTGCTTTAAAAACGACTCACTTTTACAGTTGCAGACGCTAGAGTGAAAGTACCTAGCCAAACTTGTTCTAACTATGCTTCTGTAATTGAATAGACGTTTGACTTTGAAGTGCTGCCTATAAAAGACGCTATCTCACTGTTTTCTTGCAATTTCGTGTAGCTATCCCTATACGGATATGCACTGCTTTGTACTGACGTATTGCACAAATGGCACAGAGAGCTTTGTTTGCCACACTGTGCACTATACGCTCTAGTGATGTACTTTTATCAAAAGGAGGTTGTAGGTATCGTAGTAAACCAACTGTGAGGATTGCAGTTAGCACGGTTTTTTATGTACTGTATAATATGCACGTGTGTAAAAGTAAGAAAGAGAAAATAAAGAAAGCATGTTCCTTGTACTAGTATTCATTGTTTAACCATAAGCACCAGTTTGTACATGCCCATTTCCTATCGTAGCCTTTTTTGCATTTGAATGGCTAATATTTATTTAACATTCTCGTTTGTGTACATGTCTTGGTAGTTACATGTTAAATGTATTGCGTATATATTGAGTTCGTTGTCAGTCCATTTCCATGCATTTATCATTTATAGAGGTAGTTAGTGTGGGTATGCAGTTTGCCGTCTGTTTCTTATCTTTCAGCAAGTAACTATTTATTTGGGAATTGAAGCATATTATTATGCAAGCCTTTGCACCTTTTGACCGTATGGAAACATTATGGAAGGAAATGATAAAGAGATTGCATGTGTATGTGTATTAGTATGTGTGAGAAGTTGAGCCCTCTTATCAGCATTCAGAGGGTGGGATTTAGCTATCGCTCAATCCAACGAATCCAACATTAGCTCACCGCTTAAAATTCTACTGTTGAATACAAGTAGGCAATATCTGCTAACTACTCTTCAAGATCTATAGCATTTCTTCGATTAGTATTCTTTCCAGCTTTTCATACTTATTCAATTCCGACGTCGTCTTTTTAAGTGCACAGACTGCTCACAAGGTAGAATTACTCGCGTAGGCTGCAAAATTTGTCACTAGTCCTTTATGTCTATCATTTACACAGTTAATTGAAAACAGTTGACCTAACTAACACTAACACACGAAAAGTCCAATACAACTGAGTCAATAGACGGAAATTGGTGTTGAGTCTTTGAGTTTCGTCTCAGAGAAAGAGGATATCATTCATCTGTTTACTTGAAGAGATGTTGAGAGTACTCGGAATATAATAGAGAGGCACAAGCACCAGTGTGCACTGCATTAGCTACAGAATTGACGAAAGTTGACACTTTGGTTGGCTCATTTGTTCCTTCAAGTCAAGAAGAATATCTATGATGGGTTAAGAAACTATTTACATGCCGGCAAAAGGTTCGTCCCACTGCTCTCCCTCTTCTTCTTCCTCTGTATCTTCCAGTTCGGCCTGTTGACTTTGTTTCACGAACAATCAATTTTACGGATAGAACTGTGTCAAGACCATTTTCCGTTACGACGGCTGTTGTAGTAATGGCATCAAAGAAGTAGTATGCAACACGGATAAGAAACGAAAGCCGACGGAGTGTGACTCGACGGTGGCAAAAGTGAATTTCAGTAATACGTAAATGTGGTTTCGTGTGCTTGTTGGCAGTTGGCACTTGGCACAAGGTTTTATCGTGTGGTTGCTTCACTGCTCACAGGATAAGCTTTTCCAAAGACCGAATTTCGTCTATTTCTTTAAGACCAGGTAGTATGTACATACGTAGGTGGATACCTACTAGTGCTCGGGCAACTCACATTGACAGATGACAAGTGTTAGTAGGTAGTTGCAGTTTCCTTAACTGTATCGGAGTACTTGTAGTCGTAGTTATATTTGTATTGTCTGGTAAGTGCAGGGAAAAAAGCATAAAAAGATGAAAATAACGAATGGAGCAAAGTGGACGAGATGCTATAGACACATAATCCAGGAATAAAGCAGTGCTATAAGTAGTGTAAGACCATAGAAGTGTATTTCATAGCCATGAGAGACACACGAAGGCTACGTTTAACGCTAAAAATGTTTTACAATATAATAATGATAAGGGGAAAGAAAAGTGACATGGAAAAAGATTTTACATGCAAAGGGAAGCCAAGTCCTTTGGCAAATACAATACAAATACAAAAAGCATCTCTTGTAGCTGCAGCACGAAACGCTCAACACTCACTCATGTTTCTAGTACCGATGCAATGCACAGTACAACCTACAAACTCACACACAACAAGAGACTATGGAATTCTGTCATGTTGTAGTATTTGTATTGCTGCTGGAACATTATGGATTGTAGACGTCAGAGTCAGACTTGTCAGACAGAGAGAAGAGAGAGAGAAAGAGGAGCACGACAGGGATATATAACTAGAAGATCCCAACACCAACATGAAAGTTGTGTTGCATTCACATTTACTATCATTATATTACTGTATTAGCATTTCTCTATACATTCCACAAGGCATGGCACTACAGTTTCCATATGGAAAGCGTCAACAACGCAACACGCTTGCCTTAACCCGTAATATGTATCTGAATGGGAAAAGTACTAGCCCAGGGAATGCAATGGGAAGCCATTCGACAAACGAACCACATCAATTTATTTATGTACGTTGTAAGGCTTAAATTTTCCCTGTTCTCCGGTTTTGTACTCGTCGTCGTCAAGAAATACCATCAACAATTCCCAGAATAGGACAATTGCAAATTCAAGATTTTGCACGCACCAGTCCATGTGTAAAAGCCCTGAGAATAATATCCTTATGTAGTGCAAATAACTGACAATACTCATATATAAATCCCGAAAAGCAAGTGACGTACTGCAACATTTATTGCATTTGGTATTTCAGGAAACATGGACATCACTGATACATACATAATAAGACTACTGTGCATTTTACTTTTATTAAGCCCACTCTTGGAAAACTTCAAGGCGGCTGAAGATGAGAAACTGGGAGTGAAACATAGTGCCATGTGCAGCTTATTCGTTGCTTGTCTTAGGAAATCTTTTCTCGCACCGAAGAAGCTTTACTCTCCGAGCTGCTACAACCACCTTGGTGCATTTGCTTTTCTCCGATGAAATCGAATGACTATCAAAACTACAGATTCTTGTAAATCCGTAACTTACAAGGAAGTTGCAGAACTCAGAGCTGCATGTCGTTCACTATAGAAGAATCTGTCTCCTACCAATTCATTTGCAATAGCTGCCCCATGAAAGTTTTAATATTATGCTTGCGTTTGTCTTGCAACGCTTGCTATTAACTGTTTCGATTGAATTTCTGTGAAAAAGTTTTTCTGTAAATATTTTGCATTCACCCTTTCACTCGACCTGACTGCCATGCACAGTAAAGCAAAAACATACCCACACAATTTTGCATCTCTTAGTACACACCAACACTAATTATTTAGCTGTTTCCTCCAAATATATATAGAATGCTACTGCATGCTGTGAAGTCTGTCCCAAACGTAAATGAATAATAAAATTATATTTCATCTTCAATTACAAATGCTCTCTTGGCCTCAGTTGGAATTTCCAAACAATTTGCGAACTGCATGTAGTTTCAAACAAGCATAATAGCAGTAAGTACACACAATGTTGATTGCATACCGAATTTTCATTCCCTTATTGCTTAAAAGCAGAGAACACAAACACAACATAACTGCAGCACTCAATGTACGTCTGTACATGTAAGCGTATACACGGCTATTAAATACGGTGTAGGATTTCGGAACATTCACCTTAAAAGGGGAACACGAAACAGGCTAAAAATATTTACACTTGCTGTTGTGTTTTTGCGCGTATTAGGTAGCAGGGTAGCATTACTGGCGTTAGGTTGCAAGGAATATACGTAGTCGTAAGGGTTATACTTGATTACATATTTATAATTTGCTTTGCCCTCTCCTGGAGGTCAAACTACCCATACTATATATGCAGTGCAAAATCATGGTTGCACATATAATGTGTTGGTCTAGGTTGATGTCTTGATTGTATTTATCTTTAAATGTTAAACCTTTCTGTACCATGTGTTAGTCTCAAGCCTTGTTTTTAACTAGGTACATACAGTAAAATTCAAAAGGGCTAAGCAAAGTAAACTATAAACTATGAACTTAATATCCTCATAACATTTCCGACAAAACGGCCGTCGGAATTGCAAGCTATCCTGTATAACACAATTTATTATTTGTTGCGTACCAGCCAAGCTCATTTCAAAGGAATTAAAATATTCAACCCACACAGAGTATGATTAAAAATTAATAAATTACTTGTTTATCTATAAATCCAAAGGAGCAAGGAGAAAATCTTACAAAGTACCGATAAATCGCCCTCAATGAAATGTCAGATCAATTCTTTAAAGTAGGTTGAGATGGATTTACAAAAAGAGTAGGAATTGAGATAAGACGTTTTGAAATTGGAAATGTGGCTACTGGCTAGGAAGTGCATGAGACCAAAACTTACAAACTGGAAAGGCAAAAAGGATTTTGCGGGTGTGTGGGAGGAGGTTCTGTACTTCTTGCCAACAACGATATTAGAAAGGTAAGTAATGCAGTAGTGTAAGGGAGCGATATGCCAGTAGTTGTATCTGTAATCCGAATATGAAAAAGGGTTTATGTGCTTTGTGCATAAGAAAAGGTTTGTGTATATTCAAAATACAGCGTTGGGTATTTGTTATGTGTAGCTCTACAATACACAAGACCTACCTTGTGCTCGCACATTTCTACTCGTTACTCTTTTGCTCGCACTCCTCGATTCTGCAGTGGTAGAGGCGTTCTTTCTTATACTAGGAAGTAGAAAGTGTTTTAGATAAGTAAAGTACCTTGCAGACAGAAATCGAATCAAGTATAGAAAATGAACGTAGCTTTGCAATGTGAACATAACGCATAGACATGCCACAGAAATACATCCTACAGTACTGATAAAGAAGTTCGATGCTGCAGAATACTACCTGTGCAACCTACGAGTATAAGTACCCACACATGAACATGTATGAGATAGTGCTAGGAAGATTACTCTAATGCAATGTATCGAAAAAGGTAGAGGAATCTTCTACCTAGGATAACAGAGCCTGAGGATCGCTAAGTAATGCCAAGGAATCTAAGTGCAGTAGTAGAATGTAGAATCCAAATATTTAACCAGGGAAAACTCCGGATACAATATCTGATTTCTCCTTATGAATTTAAATGCAGAAAACAAAATACCCACGTCGATAAAACATGCAAACTCACCGTTGAAAGTATACTATTTCTATAAACAAAGACGAATACAACATTACAATATTATTCTAGTACTACCAGTTCATGTTGTAAATTACAAACGAATCTAAACAGAAGTACAAAGCTCAAAATCCGCAAAATATATATACGCCATAATATTCCTACAGCGCCTACAGTAGAAGTAAAATACCCCAACATTACATTACTACACAGGGTACAATACTATTTTATAAACGGTGGGAAATTATGTAGGCTAACGTGGTATATTATAAATAAGCATGGAGTATTACCTAATACAGTTTATTATTTTATTTGTTTATAGGTACATAGTAGAAGGTAGAAGTGAATGACTCTAAATTCACGTTTGTGAGTGAGACACGGTCTCGTCCGACTTGGCTTTTGCTAAACTCTATTTCTCGTGTAGTGTGAGCATGTGAATGTGTGTGCGTTATATTTTGTCTGCATACAGTTGTGTAATACGTTTAGTATGTGTCTATGGAAAGTGTGCATGTTGCTCTTACTTTTCATTTCGTCCAACTTACCTTTTAGCCACTACAAGTATACAGAACTGTTAGTGCTATGAAATTAAATAGTAATTTCTTTTCCCTGTTTTCAATGTGGCATATATAATATACTGATGCTATAAGGTATGTATGAGGAAGGTATAGTTGTACAATATGAAAATGTACTTTGTGTGTTGTTTACTTTCGAGTACTACGCTGTAACCGGTTTTTCTGCTACTAATAGCCGTGTAAGCGAGTGCTTTCTCTGCTCTACTTATATTATTATTGTAATGCATAAATAATATCACTTGCCAGCTTTGTTTATACTTTAAACACGACGTAAGACTGTCCTGCATAACAAAATAAACCTGTGAAGGGAATGACCAGCCCTGGACTAGACATTAATATTCAAGCGCACCGGAAAAACGAAACTTTCCGACCATAATAAATACAAGACGCATTAAACCACTAAAGCAAAATCGAAGTAACATTTAATACGTACTTATGCTTTCCTATGTACATGCAAACAAATGCAATAACACATTAGAAATTCATAAAGACATTGCAGGAATGATGGTAGCATGTATATAGTAGGGTGTAATATTACATAAAATATTTTTCTAATATCTCAGTCAGAGGTGCATACCAAAGGTGGAAAAATACAAAGATATTGGAATGGTTGACAAAGACTTGTCATGTCAGAACAGAATGGTATTCAAGTCGAGAAAAGTGGAGTTGAGTAACTGGGAGAGGAAAAGTAGAGAAAGCGGAGGACGAGAGAGAGACAGAAAGAGATGGGTTCTCAGGTGTAGTAGTTGTAGTAGAAGTGGAGTACCTAGTTGTAGTGGCTCACACTGTATTGTACGTTGGAACAGCTTTCACATTTGTCGACATCAAATGATAAAGTAGATGCCTTAGAAAGGCCATGACTCTGTTGAATATAATATGATCTTGTATTATACGATGTTGGTGGTGGTGGTGGTAGTGGAAGGCTTCTCCGACGTCTTTCTCCTTCTGCTTCGGCCACTGTAGACTTGTTAGGAGTCAACGTGGTTACTTACTTACTTAGGCATACAAGTACGTACAAGGATGTCCTTGTCATAATATCTATATGTATTTGAACTCTGGGTGACTGTATGTATCTGTACTTATGTATTTATGTAGAAGTACACAAGTGAAGTACCTGTGTCAGGATGTGTATGTGTTTGTGTGTAGGTATTTGTATGCATTTATGTGTTCTACTTGCATGCCATAGTCCTACTTGGGTTAGACGACCGCTTGCTGACTTGTCTTTTGCTCAACTCAAAGTCACCAGTCTCTTCTGGTAGTCAGTCGGCCGTTTAGTTTATACTTACATTCTTACATACACTTATTTAGGTACTCGAATGTGTATGTGTATGTACAGTCAAGTTTGAACTAAGTGAGTGTGTTGCCATTCGCATAGGTGGTTGTACATTGTGCCGTTTTTCAGTTTCTTGTAGTTGCCACTGCATCGGGAGTATTTGTAGCAGTGGTGAAAGTGTTGCAAGTGCTCAGCTACAAGAACCACTACCCGGGTTGTAGTATTAGTCGTAGTAGAAGAAGAAGAAGAAGTGGTGGTGGTGTTCCTGTATGGTCATGGCAAGCCATAATAGCAGAGTAAGTAGTCGTGGGAGACGAGACCATGCCAAGAAATAAGGATGCGATGTTATAGGAGATATGGAGCCTACAGCATTCTCTAAGTCTACCTCGTATGTACACTCACAATCAGAGTAAGTCTCCACACTCTCTCTCACACACATACACACACCAAGTTGTGTTGCAAGGAAGCATAAGCAAGTTACGAGTAGTGTGTAGTGTAACTGTTCGTAGAGCTGCTGCTCTTCAGAAGACGAGCTCTTTTCGTACATTGAATGCAAGCCTTGCGCCGGTCATGAAACTAGCAAATGCAATCGAAACTTTTGCGAATCAAGCTTACTACTATGCTTTTAGTATTCGATCACCGCGTTCAAAGTGCACACTGCTATACACGTTCCTTCACTAAACACCAGAAGAAGCAACCAGCCACCGTTACATTCTTCTTCACAGTAGTCGCAGTCAAGTCACTGTAAACTAAAATCAAGATCACGTCAAGTCAATAGTTTCTGGTTAAGACCAGGCACACCGAGACTGAGAGACACAGACCTACGAAAAGACGAGTCTGTGTCAATCTTCGAAACGGAAGAACACAGAGGCCAGTCTTCTTCTTCTTCTTCTTCATACCTATCACTTCTATAGAAATACAAATACAGCTTTACGTAGTACACGACACACAGTACACATTACCATAGGACAAGTTGTACGAGCACGTTTTTATCTTTCGTACGACAAACCATTCATTCATTGTCATTGTGACACTTTGATCAACTTTTTGTCTCATCTCCGCTGAATGACACGCATATAACATCAAACTCAACAAGGTAACGCAAATACAACTCAAACACAGTTCTTCCACATTGCAAACTGAATAAGGCAGAGAATCTTGAACAACTACGTCATTATTGACAAGTCAAGGGCAAATGGTCTCAAGTCTTTTGATATGTCTCTTTACTCACGACTCACACCATTTTATACATCAGGCTGATATAGAAAGAGGAGCACGAGAAACGAAATGATCGCAAATACTCAAGTTACCCTCACAATTCTTCTTCAATTCTAACTTGAGTAAAGTACACAGGACTTTCCGACAACGACCAGCACAACCAGCATCACCAACTTAATATGGTGAAGATAATTGGACTTAGTGCCAACTGACTAAATTAATCGTCGTCTTTGAAAATCGTTTTGTGTGTGTCTACGTATAAACACGTACAAATATTACTACAAGCAAACATACAAAATACACACAGAGAGACAAGCAAAAATATTATTGATACACAACAACATCTTCTCATTCTATTAATTCTCTGCTCAGTTTGTGGTCGTTCGTCTGAATCGCTGTTGTATCTAGCCACGACTGCTTTTCTTTTATTGTAGTAGCTAATATAATACTGCCACTACAAAAAACGAAACTCATTCCGCCAGAGTCGGAAATACAGAGAGGAAACTATACACATAGGTATATCTATTATATACATAGAAACCATACTGAAGCAAGAACAGACAGTAGTACACAATACAATGCAACAGACGCACAGTGCAAAATTATTGTTGTTGTAAGAGAAGTGTGGTATATGGAGCCAGGTTGCTATAATCATTATCTACGGCTAATATATCTGACAAAAAACAGCTGAACTGTATGAAACTTACCTTGCCACACACGTTAGCATCATCCTCGCATTTATATAAGAATAAAGCGATCATTTCTCTGTATCCCTTTACGTTAGTTCGTACTGCTAAGCTTAAATGAGGTGAATTATATCTGCCATGTTCTGAACACAGAATCATTTACTGTAGTCGTCCTTTGCAACTCCCAGATCGAATCAAACCACAAATTGCTTGGATTTGATTGTGTCCCAAATTAGCAGATGCCTTTCTTCCGTTCAGGCTCTTAGCACAACTGAGTGAGTATTATAACCTTAACACGATCACTAAAATGACTCTAATTGAACAGAATAACAATTGCAAGTGAAAAAGACGGCTGCTATGCTATCTCTATTAGCCCCCGGTATAGACGGTAGGCTTCGACAAATTATTTGATTACATATACTTCATCTATCTCTCTCTCTCTATTTTATATCTGTCTCTTTTCTTTAATCTCACATGTCATTGTACTAGGACAACCTGTGCTGTGTGTTGTTAACTAGAGCTCTCACAGTCTCATTGTGCGTTTTCAATACTGTGAGAGCATATGAGTAGAATGTGGTGAATCAAGGCAGGCAAAGCTTGACAATAACTAACAACAACTATTACTACTTACCTTATGCAAGGCCTTTTTTAACGTTGTAGCAAGTGCAATATACTTGTATAAATTAATAAATAATATTTACCATGTTTGAATAAACAAATAAAATAGCGTTAAATAAATAATAAGAATAACATAACTGCTACGTTGTTGATGTAAAGGTATATTATGTAATTATGCACATATAAATACATTATACCTACTATATGACGGATATCCATTCATCAAACAAGAAATAAAATACTACAAAAATACTAGTTGTTATATCTACCTTAAAATACTCGTTGGATGCTCCATTTGACTTGTCAACACCACACATCAGTCACATAGAATAGACAGTTACTACACAAAATATTAACTGCCTATTTTATCCGACTGTTTGTGAATTTATAATATCCATTCTATGTTTTTGCGTGCATGTATAATAATATACTTATTCTTATTGTTAGAATGATCAAGTATATTACGACAATTTAACGAAGTGAGGACGACGTCGACACTGTAGTGAAATTTGAAGGCAATACAATACGAAAGGGTAATAGAAGGAAAAACTGGAATCCATGCAATAAATAATCCATCTGTAGTACTGACTAGTGAGTTTAGGTATACATAGAAAAGAGTTTGTTGTACTTGTATGAGAATTGTTCCATAATAGACAGTGTTGTGTATACGGCTGGCAGAAGAACACTCTAAGCAGGAGTCGTCATCGTCAACACAACTGAACATAAACGTTCGTTTGAAATAAACGACTGTAACAACGATATATTAACTAAAGCGTAGTAAACTATCCAAGGAGCAGTAACAGCTAAAGTGTAACATAAGTAAACAAAAGCGAGTCCGTAAAGCCAGCAACAAACGAACATTGAAAGTGTAAACTGTATATAGTCCAAGTTTTAGCGAGTTTCTGTGCGGTGGCTGTTGCTGCTACCGTTGTTGAGCCACTACTACTCCGAGTAAAGCAAACAGACAATAAAATACAAGAATGACATTGTTCAACTAGTATCCAGACCACATAACGGCAAAGGAAAGTAAACTACAGCGAGTAAAATAAAATGGAATCAAGTTTTGAGCATCTTGCTTTCAGATTATCAGCCTTGAATCTATAGTCACTTGGCTATTACTCCATTACTCACAATGACCTCTCAAAGCTAATCGTAAATCGGCAACTACTTCGATAAGGAGAAAGACCAGTCAAACATTCACAATCAGTCTGTTCCGAAAAACCTATTCGAGTAATAATATTATTGCCGACACACACACACACAAATAAAGTACTAAATATACTTCCTACGTATACATCATCATTTCATATAATACAAAGTCTGAACTCTCTACTGTAATAAAGAATATACGAAGAATACATATGTATCCCTGTACTCAGTCTGAAGTATAGAAGCATCTGCATTACACGGAGCAAGCAACTGGAAAACCATACGCTTTAGGCAACCAAAGACTCAAAGAAAGAAGAGAATTTATCTGACACGACGAGCAAACAAACATATCGGGAAACAAATCAGCTTGTGTAGTATCAAGTCGCCTCTGAAACTTTCGTGTAGCCGATCCGCGTTTCAAAATCTCAGCTCACTCTAAACAAGAGCAGGGAGAAGGAGAAAAAGCCGGTGACTACTAATAGTATAGACGCTATAGAAAGAGATCAGATCAGAGATCAGACAGACTATGTGAACAGTATCACCATCACCACCAAGATATTTACAACTCTCTTTACTTCTCTGCTGATTGTTCGCATTTACGACTCTATTACTCTCGTTGAGGGTCACAAGTCCTCAGCTAAAGGCGTGAGAATCTAAAACTGTAACAGCATCCGACAACTTTCGTCATTACGATTCCTCCATAGTGATAAGTATTTCCTCCCGATGACATATTGGGTGTGAAAAGTAAAATATTTCAGTGATAATTTTACGGTGGTGTCCGCTGTTGCCTTATTGTCCTGTAAAGAGTTGTATATCTTAAGACGCCGGCAGTCAAGCAAGTCAATCTCATCTCAAAAGTCGTATTCGTATCACATCACACAATCACATCCAATTTGCTCACAGACTGCCACGAAGAACTAATACCGAAAGTGGTAAGTAGCTGGAACGGTACACAATAGGAAAGACACAGACACTGACACAAGGAGACACTCACACTTCATCTGAGAGGAAAGAGATACTTCTTAAGTCTACCTTGAAATACAGAAAAGACAGAAAAGACCAAGTTTAAATCCAAATCATCTTCTTTGCAGCCATCATACTACTAGAACAACATCAGTTGTATATATATATGTATGTAAGTCTTTACTAAAACCAAAGGAAGCATTGAATGACTGACTTGAAAGATTCTACTACTTTGGTTGAACTGTGGGATTCTGCAAGGATCAATACCAATGTAAACCTAGCAGGTATGTACACAATGAGAATTCAACTCGTATTCTAACACACTCTCCTACTTACTTTTACTACTAAAGTATGTATGTATATATACACTCCTAATATACCATTCCACTTACTCTAAGCCAGTTTCATTCTGGCTCTCTCACTCTTTTCTCTTAGTATGTGTATAATCATATCTTTACTACTACCACCACCACCAAGCCAACAGATACTTGGACGACCGTTACTTGTATATCTATCTCGAGCACTACTACAAGTAACTTTTGCCAAAGCAACACATAATACGTAATCTTACGTATATACAATACTGGCAGTAAATACCTACATATCCATATACGTGTACGTACTGCGAAGTATTGTATATATGTAGAATAGTGTTTTGTATTCCCTTATTTTTCAGCAAGGCAAAAGAACTACTACTATTGCTCTGCTCGTCTTTAGCCAACTTTACTCTCGTACGCCACACACACTCTCTCTAAATGTATTTGTACTTACTCTATGTACTCTTACTCTCGTCTCTCTCTCTTTCTGTCTCTGTCTCTACGCTTTCTCTCTATCTACTACTCCTTTTCTGCACTCTCTCTCTCTCGACTCTTTCTCTCTATTTCTTTCCATTTCTTTTGCTCACTCTTTCACTCAGTCACTTTACTACTTTAGTTTTCCATGTCTGTGCATTCTCTCCTTCTCTGGTAGTTTACTCACTCTGACCTTTAGATAGTCTCCATAAAACGCTTGTCTGTCCAGTCCTATTCAATCTATCTATCCATTCCATTCCTTTTCCTATTGCAAGACTGTAACTCCAATCCCATCACCCTCTTTACCCTCTGCAACTCTCATCTCATACTCCGTGTTCTAACTTATACTTCCACTATAGTAATTGTATCTTTTTCCGACGTGCGATACAAAACTGCCACTGCTACTACTCCTTTTATAGTATGTGATACACTTATAGTCATTTCATTCCATTCGCATTCTTTGCCACTTGTTTCCTTTCTTCATTCTATCCTCTCAAGAATTCTGCAATCTGAATTGAAACAAATATACAGATAGACAGAACAATTGGAAGAATACTAGAGGAGAACACAATGGAGGATTGTTGAAGTATAATGCAAGACAATGTTACACAATCGGCGCTGCAAGAATCACCAGAGTCTCATAGTCAGGTCGAATAGAACTTATTACACACTTATCTTCACACTACCAATATCATCTGTTGTAATAATAATTCAGAGAAATCGAATTGGTTTTAGATTCTCGTTTCTGCTCTTCTGGCATGTGCCCTTTGCTCCCACTTTCCAAACTTAATGCAATAATGCAGAGCAACGGAACGTAATGTATCTTACTTTTAATCGTAACGCTGCTGTGTATAAATGTAAGCAGTTTGCTATACACTCAATTCAGCATTGGCTCCTCAGTTTTTCCTATTGCATACAAATATAAAACTGATCAATTCTGTGCAAAAGTGTATTTGCAAAAATACTATGTGACTATAGTAGTATGTAAGAAAGAGCAGGTCGAGGTTCTCCTGCATTTCTTCTATGGTGTACACTGCACGGACTTTAGTGAAATTGAATAACATCAATTCCCGTCCCGTTGTACTTACTTTACGTTTACTGAACGAAGGAGAACTTTCCCAACCTTTCAGATAGACTTGTAAAATCGACTTGGAATTTTTGCACAATGCTGAGCTAGATTTTTTTCCAATGCAGAAGCAAAGGATTTCAATTCGAGGTGGATTTGTCTGTAGTGTGGAGATAGTCAGTCGACTAGATTCCACTTCATAATTCATAGAAATTATCAGACCATAAAAGTAGTGGTCTGAGTCTGGAAGATATAAGCTAAAGTATTACTTACCACGGAGTAAACACTACGTTCCTTCATTCGCATTCATTTTCCAGTTTGGATGAGAAAAGTCATGAGTCGAGATATTATTATATTAATGGTTTAAGTAGAAGGAAAGTTTGACAATGTGCCACTGCTGGGTTGCTGCTTTGGCACAAACAACATTTTCCTTGTTGCGATTGTACTTGAACGAATCAATGTGGAATGAATGCCGGAAGTTTTGTCAAATCTTAAATTGGTAGTGCCAGATGTGTCGTGGCGTCAGCCAGTGACTGTACAGTGATCCAGGCATTTTCATTCAAGAAGTCACACCAGGCACAGTTGAACTAGACTGGTTGGTACTGCTAATATTTCGGAGAGAAGTTCTAGAACTGGAACGGTGAAACGTCGATTGCTTTATGAGTCGAGTGTTACAGTCACAGTCGACAACGTCAAACCTGTGGTGTTTCACTCCGTCGTCGTCGTCGTGGTAGTAGTAGAAGTCCGTGTCCCTTAAAACGGGCAATGTTTTTCAGCCTCAATGACAAGGTAAAACTTGGATTACGTGCTTCGGAATAATTTACTAAAAAATCAATAACAGCTGTCATACATATAAATTTTTGAGCCTAGCAGATGTGGAAGGAGAAAGTGTAGTTATGTGCAACTCTCTATATTATTATTGTGGGTACTTTTGCAGTAGGTAGTTGTTTTGCCGTGCATGTTGCAGGAGGACAAGTAGCATAGCGTTAGATTTTCTTCGGCTTAGCCGAATACAATTACCGTTACGCTTGAGGACTTTCCATTCTCATCTCGAAGAACTCATTCGACGACTCTGACTACAAAACAAACGGCTGAGAAATAGTATTCAGCGTAACATAACAGCATGTATGGAAGGTAGACGAATAATATTCTTAGTGAGCACAAAGCCTTTGAATGAGAGTGTTCAGACGTTCTTTGCCTTTTTGACAATACTAACTTCTCTTTGTACTTTGGACTTTGGAAATTTTAGTATAAACCAAAAAGGGTTGTCTATCCTATTATTATTATTATTATTATTGTACAAAGAAAATCCCACAATGGAAAAAGACGACAACAAAAAACTCCTCCCATACCTTCAGTGTGGATGTGTTAGCCAAACTATGCATTACAGTAATACAGCAGATAACGCTTTCTTGACTTAAATATCTATTACCATTATAAGCGAGACCGGGCAAAATCTACCTCACAAGAGAGAAAATGCGTGATAAAGCCGTGCTATTATCACGGAATTGTTGAAACTTCTCTTTACTTGGCTATGAATGTCGTTTGCCGTGTCTATCGTGTTTATAAATGCTATCCCATTTATAACAGTCTCAGCAGTTGCAATAACAAATGTATTGTAGTCTTAGTAAGTGCCTTTCCATAAGTAGGTACGTAGAACATTGACAATACAAACGTCCTTATATGCTGAATGTGCACAGTTGGCCTAGTAAACATTTAGGGCGGAAGAAAAAACGTACTTTCCATTGACAAACCTACTGTAAATTTGCAACAGTCCAAACTGATTATAAAAAAAATCGACGTGACTATAAAAAATATGTATGTGCCACTTTCACTCTGTGCATGTATGAATGCATTGTAATAATATATTTACATTCGATCTAGATTTTATGGCTATTCAATGTTCGTACTCATTTGCAGCCTTATGGTACGCAGAAAACATACTAATCTTTTTCACAAATGAATATCTATACACAACATGCTGTTTCTAGCATTTCTCACTAACGAGACTGTAATTAAAATTTACTTTGGAGGATTTCCTAATTTCCACTCATGTTGAATAGCATACTGATTAATTTACATTTTTGATAAATCCATATATATTTACAGTTTTACTATAGCATCTTTCATTATTATAGAGATTTACTGCAGCAAAGAACATCGTCTAAATTATATACATCGTTAACTACAATGCATGTTTTACAGTTTCCAACTCACAAAGCTGTATTATAATTTATAATTAATAGCAGCGTGGTGAAGTCCTCACAGATTTCTTTTAATATCAACAAGCCTGCTCCAACTTTTCATTTCATCTTCAAATAAACACAATAGACGGTAATTTACATTCTGGTGGAAGGTACGCTGAAATAAAGATTTTCGAATGAATATCAAATGTGGACTTGAATAAGTTCCTAGCAAGGATTATTCACGAATCGCATAATTTCAGGGTTTGGTATGGATTAGTTGGAGCCTAACAACAGTTACTTTGTGCTTCTCAATTTGGCGATGTTGCAATGATTTTATCGCAACATGTTAGCATTGCAAATGTTATCCGAAATGCAAATAATGGCTCAATGAAGTTTGCATGAAGTAATTCTCTCCAACTGCAGATAACGTAGCTAAAAAACGTAGGTATACTAGTACCGAGTGTTTGTAGGTACTTTCCTTCTTGCCTTTCTCTATAGCAAAATGTAAACAATTTTGAAACCTTTGAAGCCTAATTAATACAAGCAATATGAAGACATTTTACATTATGAAAATAGCTCAATGAAAATTTAACTTATCTGCCGTAATACCTTCATAGTCCTTTTTCATACCACTTTATTACAATACATAGGCAGTAGCTAGTAGCCTGCACATCACACTGAGTTTTAAATGCTACCATGTCAATTATACTTATGTTTGAAAGAGAAGGCCGCCAACTTTTGAATTGGGAGACATGCAGTGTTTGAAAATTTTGAAAACAGAATATTTGTGTTTTTAAATAGTATTTAACCAGATTAGTTCTACTCTTCTACTGCTACTAACACAGTGTTAGAATTGATGTTTTCACAATTAATGTTTTCGTGTCGAAGTTCACAACACATTTACGTTTATTCCACCGTTGAAAATGGTTTATTATTATTATTATTAAAATTGAAAACTACCTAGTTCTGTTATACAAATTAGCAAATGCTGTACTGTACATCAGTAATGTGACGTCTGCTTTACAAACGTACTGTGGCAAAATATAAATATTTAATTTTCATAATGTGTTTGGATTGGATTGTTGGAATTTCAACTACTACATAGTATAGCATTGTAAGCTAATTTAGACAACGCAAGATGGAAGAAGGTAGTCCAATAATTATCGAAATCTCAAAAAATCATTTTTTTTTCATTTTCTGTGATATTTTTCGTGTGACACAGAAAATCCCATTTTCAATCGCTAAAATTGAAAAAGTTGATAGTTTGAGATTTCAACAACTATTTGACCACCTTCTCCCATTCTGGGTTGTCTAGATTACCTTGATACCATTGTGTTCATTTTGTCATTTTATAATTTCGTAGTTTATAGATTTCAAATACTAATATAATATTATTATCATGTGGTTAAAGTGTCAATGGTCATGAATGAAAGAATTGGCCGATTGACCCCAATGTCGAATTTAGGCTTCCAATGGACCATTGAAATCTTAAACCATTGTAAGACAGACAGCCATTCCCATACAACGTACATTCTACAATGGTTAATAACGGCGCCGCAAAAGTCACTCAAATGTTCATTTGTACTTGTTTCAACATAATAATCAAATTTTTAAAAGTTCTCATTCAAGCCGTAAATCAATGTGTAAATATCGAGCGCATTTGCAGAGTCGTTTTTGTGAATACTAACAAATAAGAGATATGCCAATTGCGATTTGTAAATGTTTACGTAGGAGAAAATATTTAACATTGTGTCAATCTGTCGATGCATGCTTAGGTATGTAAAGAATGCATGGCTGACAATACCCAAGTGC
This sequence comes from Pogonognathellus flavescens, assembly GCA_019776165.1. Taxonomy (NCBI): domain Eukaryota; kingdom Metazoa; phylum Arthropoda; class Collembola; order Entomobryomorpha; family Tomoceridae; genus Pogonognathellus; species Pogonognathellus flavescens. Next base: position 64,957 of record JABASD010000292.1, on the reverse strand, counting down.
CTAATCAATACCGGTATCTGATGTACATTGCAGAAATGTTCTCATCGTATATACACCATTTCACCATGGGCTTCTACTATTGGAGAAACCACAGCACAGTATGACAATTAAATAATATAGGTATAACGTTGACAATTTGCATCTCCTACAATAGACGAATAAATTCAACACTGCATGAAACATGGGACAATATGTTTCTACAGCAGTAAAATAGTTTAATTGTGGTGGATACAGTAGGAGAATATTTTTAAAAGAATTTATAAATATTAAGAATGGTTTAGCCTATGGGCTTTTCGTTCTGAAATTTGCCTCTTTTTGTGTCATTTTAACAGCCGTGCCACATTGCTGAATCCTATGGATACGAGCTTGTGTTTCAGTCAGCAATTGGGAAAACTTACTTTTAGCTAGGCGTAATTTTAACTTAACTCTTTATAAATATTTGGTAGCAACTCAATTCATGACATGATTAGTCACATTTATTTATTTATTGCCATCACTTTTTGATAAAGGTATCAGTGTTATAAAATTCGATACTATAATGGCCTTGAGTTAAACGCGTTTAATGTCATAGCTTGTGAACGAGTCGGCATCTTTCAGTGCACTTTACACGGTTATAGCGTGTTGTGTAATAGGAAAGAATTGATCGTTAGAGACATTTGGTTCCTGAAAATGTCTGCAATCAATTATTTTATTTAGCGCATTCTACCCGCCTGGTTGTATGCACATAACGTAGTCACATCTGTACACAAGTACGCTCTACAATAATAAATGTAAAACCGAAACCGTTAAGAACGTTGCTGAATATAACATACATCTAATATCTTGGATAATAGCCTTGCCATAAACACTACTCATCTCATAAATGCTTTCTGCCGTCTCATGTTTCTACGCACACGACGCACAGTTACTAATACAACGCTGTAGCAAATTTAAAAGCTGTAATAATCAAGGGCTTGTCACTCGCGAAACCAATAGAGGACCATATTATACGAGAACTAGTTAGGTAGAAAGAACTTTGTTGCCTTCTTTAATATTACATTACGAAAGTGTGTTACATATACTCTTTACACTCGTCAGGATTTGCTGCTTAAAAACTTTACTCTTTCATTCAAACTTTCATTTTTGTTTGTAAAACCTATGTATTTGTCCATGTAATTGGATTACTTTATATTCTTTAGTTGATACGTCACAGAAAGTATTTTAAAAACTTGTATCATTTACAGCTAACGGAAACTGACTGCGTACAACCAAAAAATAGACTCAGCGAGAGAATCCTATTAATTAGGTTTTTGTGTGTATATGAGTATTTGCTAAATATTTGCACACGAATAAACCAATCGTATTTTATGCACCAGACCGTACTGTATCATTCATTCATTTCATTACTTCTACTTCAAAAATCATGCTGAGAGAGGCCTCTCACTTTCCCCTACATTTGCACAGTGTGCACGCTTTGTTCCAAACACCGTCAAAAGATTGATTTTCATTATCAAACAATAAATAGGTTTATAGTCTATAGTACTTTTATAAGTAGCTGCCGTGCGAAGTTATTAATAATATTGACTGCGTTGTATCAAAGGGATATATTATTTCGTTTTAATTAACTTGTTTTTAATTTTTTCCTATTCCATGTGGTGTATCTATTAAATGTATAGCTTGAGATTGTGGGTTCGAAAATGAATAGTGAGATTATTTAGTTTTTGTAAAATGGATTTTACATTTATTTGTCATTATGATACATTACTTATTTTTTTATGTAAATAGTTGATGCACATAATAATATGTATTTAAAAAAAATCATGAAACTACTGTATTGCATGTAAATTATAAAATTACAGAACAAAATGTATTGTATATTTTACAGACGCAATGCAAAGATTTTTTTGTAGAGTCAAATATGACGAAACTATATGACATTTTAAATAGGGAATATTAAAACAGAAACAACATGTGTACTTGCGCTTTGTTAGATGCAACTTGCATCATAAAGTTGTCGGTACAATTGAAAGCCTCCTAATAACAGCCCTAAAATTTATGATACGAGTTCTTCAGGACTACCACTACAGTTTGCTACAAAATTCTAAAATGTACCCGAATTAATATTATTAGTTCCACATGGCAAAGCTTCGCTACGGAAATACTAAACACCAAGCAAGATAGTAAGTTTGAGTCTTACTTTTCTTCTTATACCTAACAGTTTCATCCATACCAATTACATTTTATGAAATATTAACTTTGGCATGGTTCAAACAATACAAACCTTAAATTGAGTTTACACTAGATATTTTTAAATTTTCTGAAAACAGAACACAAAATGGAAGGATTTTATTCGGATTTGAGAGGATTAGCTGCAAAATTATTCTAGTCACAATTTTAAATTATGATATCAATTCAATTTCGTGCATGTCTCATGTAGGTCTTAAATATAGTTAGAAATAATTAAACGCAGATTTAATACCTCTGCACTACAATAATTTTCTTGCGAGTGATCCACAGTTATTTGTATTCAAGATTACTCCAACTAAGAGACGAATAAGAATGTAGGTACTAGCACTAGCTTAGTTTTGGCGACTACCGTTTGGTCTTGCAATTGTTGCAATTTTCATTCATGAGCGTCGATAAAGTTATTGGATGAAGTTGAGCGAGAAAGGAGAAAGCACACGTCTGATTCCGGCAGTATTAAGCTACAGATATACAGCGCTGCAGAAGCAACGCTTCATTTCACTGTCTAAGAAAAACTCTAATAAGAAACTGAAACTCATTTCATGGGATGGAATAATGTAACGTAATCCATACATTCAGGCTGGCTGCATTTGCATAGACATATTTACAGCTAACCCAGTCATTCAGAGACCTAGTAAGTTGTACAATTTAATTAATTTTGCACAGTCCCTTTGATTACCTAGTACATTTTATACGTATATAAAGTTATTATTTCTTCGCTACATTTCTCCAAATATACCTAATACGATTTCTTCTGTGCATTAGGCAGTTGATTGCTGTTTATAAATATTTGCTTTGGCAAGTTTTCAATTTTTGTGTAGCATGAAAAATTCAGTAAGCTAAGGAATTTAAACAAACCAAAATTGAAAATTCAAGAATTTACCACGAAGGAAAAATCGTGGTAACTGTATCTGTAAAATATATTTTCCATTGCGTGTAAATTTTTCAAAAATCTGGGTAGACGTGTAATTATAGTTTTTACTCTTTAAATTATAAAAGTAAATACAGTTCAAGCTGAATAGTTTTTTCATAATCGTAGTAGTTATTACAATACATGTCACTCTAACGTCGTATTACAGTAAGCGTAGGATGGAAAAGAAACACGAAAATTGAAAGAGGAAATGGCAAGGTACGCTCAATACTGCTTTACCTGATGAATACGAGGAGAGTAGCAGTCAGTCAGTTTACCACTAACCATCAATCCATATCAAGATCCCCAGAGAGCATGATAGATAGAGGGAATTTTCTTTCAGTGAGACCAAATTGTCGGAAATGAATGAAAGTTCTAACATCGTGGTCTTTCCTTTTTCACGACATTTAAGGCTGGATACCTGGAAATAAATGTAGGGCAGCGTGAGATTTGTTGGTCGAGTTTATAAAACTTCTACGTTTATACTCTACCACCATTTCTACAGTCGCTTGTATTTAAATGTGTTAAAAAGTTCAATTTTTTTCATATTTTTATTGAATTTTTTTATTTTTAATATTACTCTAGATAATATTTTTACTAATTTTCAACTTCATCTGTTCAAGCGTATATTTTTGGAATGACAATAATATGTTAATCATTCACCTTAATCATCATTAAAGAATATGAGAATAATGCAGGGTAGTTCAATAATAATTAGTATAATACAGAATGATACATCTCAAGGCAACCGTAAAGCAAAGCTGAATGTGGCTTGGGGATTTAAAATCGTTGATTGGCGTGTGAAGTATTATTTTGAATCAATATTAAGTGGTGTTCTTTACCACACTACTTCATGTAAATGATTTGTCCGTCTGTCTGTCGGCCGGTCTCAGTCACATGCAGACTCTGTATCACATATTTTATAACACAATAACAGCAACACGGCACTGCATAGTAGAATAGACTGGTTTAATAAATTAACAGGACAAAATAATATATAGTGTCCAAATTGTTTTAGCTGTTTAAAATTGCAAAGAATTTTCTTTGAATGCGCCACCACAACCACAGCTGTGTCTAGAATGAAATGGAGAGACAAATTTGTGTGCTATAAATTTCATTTTGATATAGAACTGCTACGGGAGTCACGTCTAAAGAATGTAGGCAGCCTTAATGTACTGCTGTTGCAGCCAATTTTGCTTGCACAGTGCACTACTTTGTTCGTCGTAGAGCGAGCGTTCCCATGAAGAAATGGGATATTACTATGTGACTCTGGACATTGAACATTAAGAACATTGGACAGAATACAAGAGGTAGAAAAATATCTGCATTATTTACTCTTGGTTAGATATTACGGGTGAGATAGGCAGAACGGCAGGAGTCATTTCAGTTGACTGACCAGGCAGAGCGACCAACGTCTTATTAATGGATTTGAAACACTCGGAACGACTCCACAGTGTAGTATGATGTCACATCAATGTCAGTCTATGTTTCACTGCAGTGTAACTACAGTATGGATCCAGCCTAGGCATATTTTATAAGAAATACTATGCATATACATGAATTTTATTGATTTGGTGAAAGTCAGTTCTGTATTCACCACAGACTTACAATCTCTATCCTAATAATACACAGCAAAAATTCGTGTCCATTCAAAATGTAGATTCGAACTGTTGCACAATTGTGTGTTAAGAACTTCCGGTGGCGAATAAGTACCATAGAAGATGTTACAAAACCGGAACTAGGTATGAGTATTATGTACATGTGGAAATCGTACATTGTTAGTAATCAACAGCATGATACTCTATTTTCCATTCATTTGGGATTTAGCCTGATTGCATCACCGTTGATCTTTTTATCTTTTTCTTCGTATTGCTTTCCTATTTTACTGAGAATATAAATATTTCTTTGATTGCGTCAAGATATAATGCACAGGGAAAACTCTCCTCGGCTCCATTTTGTCCGACAGGTTGCAAGTTTACTTTGGGAAGAGACTTACTCTCTAGGGTGGTCCTTAGGGATTTCGTGTAGTAGAGCCCTGACTTTTTCCTATTTATCAGAGAACTATTTCGTTTTATTCCCTGTAACATTCAAATAGAAGTCAATTTACGAGTATATCATAATCCAGCAAAATAACTTCATTTTCAATTGAAGTAACTTTGAGCAAACTGATGAGACGAAAGAAGATTGAAGATGACAAGTACCCAGATATTATGTATGTAATGTATGCACTACATCTCGCAAAATAACAAATTTGGCGTTTCATATTGCCAATATTCAAGCGTCACTTTTTGCATATTGCCCTGTATATTTTGACTGCATCCAATTTAAGTGTGTTACCATTTTGTTCACACGAATCGGAAACCTTGTAAATGTTTTGACAGGCTATTCATCCATAAACTCGTTTACTTTTTGCCACTTCCACTGGATTCCTTACAAGTTGTCCATATTTGAATACAAATGTCACCTTAGAACCCAAAGAAATGACGTCCTGTGTAGCACTATTATGTACAATATAATTAATCAAAGCGTCTCCAGGTATGTATGTTCAACGTTTGCGTAGTTGACTCGCATACTATTATCGTATACGTGCTGTAATGTCTAGGAACGAAAGACATCTACATTATTTAACTGCTTATAAAGAGTTAATAATGTAGATGTCACAGAATTTTCATGAAAGGCAACCCTTTTGTTACTTGTAATGAAGAAGTTTCTCTTCTATGACACGATCCATCAGGATTGAATGAAATCCACTCAACTGCTCCGTAATTCTTCGTAGAAATGAGAAGGATATTCACCCGCATTACCGTAGGGTATATAGGGCATTTATCATATCAATGTATTGCTAGCAGATTACTAACGTTAGTAGTCATGTGTACCACGTATAGTTCATTTTGACTATTTCCCACTGTTACACCTAATGAATTGAGAGTTGGTCCAATATTGTACATTGCGAAACCATTCACATTCAATGATGGATTAGTGCATTAATTATCTGTTAGCAAAAGCATCGTCTACGGTAGCGATCTTTGGTGAGAACTGAGCAAAGCATTGCCACAAAGGTGGAAATAGCCTTTCATGTGACGGATGTTTATTATGCGTTCGAAATGTACTTATACAATACAATCTCTACGGTATGAAAAGTGTAGGCTGGGGATATAACGCAGGTGTGTCGCATTGAATCGATGAAAAACGGACAGACTGATATTGTAGTATTTGTAGTCGGGAATCCGGATTTACGATAAAATCAGAGTGCAGTGACTAACCAATGCATTAAAATTAAAATTTCGGATGGTTCTCTTGACACAGGACATATTCCATTTAAAAGCAGGCAAAGAGCTTTGTATATCCGCTTTAGTATTATTGTGAGACGTGACTAGGATTTACTCTGGTACTCACGCTGTACCTATCGTATGATTGATAAGCTGGAAAATAACGCAATCCTTGTGACTTTGATATTTTTAATGATGAAAATATAAATGCGATGCTTTGCAGTTATAAAATTAAAATCCTACTATCATAATAAGCCGTCCAATTTTGTACTTCATGAATCGCAAATATATTTTATCACAACGTTAACATCATTTAAAGCTCTTTCTTTGGATTTAGATTTCTAATGTTGCAAGTTTCCTTTCATGTAATGCAAATGCGCATATTGTATGTAGATTTTATAAAAGGAAGGCAGTAAATCTTTGTCGCTATCATGCAAATGAAATATTTGAAAGGGCAAGTATTTTAATTTCTGTACTTTTACTGAAAAAATAATTTAACTGGGAAGAAGTTTAAAGCTTGTTTCAAATAATAGATTTTTGCATCAACAAGTCCTTGAAAGCACTTACCCGCAGTTACTGTCGAAAAATAATTGTTGTTTCGATGTGGCAGAAAGTAGTAGAAACCATAAATATACAATGAGGTCAAAAAAGTCAGACAAAATCGGCTTTCTTTTCCTCTCCTCGTGCGGCCGGGAAGTGGGTGGCATCTGGAATAGGAAGCCATTAGACTCGAGTGGATGAATTTTGACCTTACTGTGGGTTTCTAAGACTCGCACATTTTCAGCAGTACAATACTAGTTACATGCAATTTTGATATCTTTCTCTGAAATAAACTTTTCCTATGGCACGGGTAGTCTCATTTTAACTTAATAAAAATCTGTGAGGGAAGGCGGGGAATATATTCGTTCTTTTCCGAACAATTATTTTCATAGTAGATTACTTGTAATTTGGTTAAGAGTGTACACTTCGTGCAATCACTATAATATAATAATGCAATTGAAAAAATTAAGAAACATAAGATTTGTTAATTATTTAAATAATAACGTAATCGTGTTGGGTAGGAAAGTGGAAAAGTACTTTACGGTTATTATCTCGGCGTGAGAAGAAAGCTTTTAAATGTGGTAGGAGTAGTCGGACTACGTAAACTACAATGACATGAAACTTTGAGTTTATGACTTTTGGTTCCTTTTTATCCACTAAATAGCTCGTATATTTGTTACATGACTAAGTAAATAAGGATTTTCTTGCAGTGGAAACGACTGTGAGGAAAAGCAGTAGTTTATAAAGTAGAACAATTTTGCAGCAGTTGTAGACAATAGACTTGGGGCAAAGTAGATTTTTATTTGTTGTTAATTTTGAGGACTAGTGACTGTAGAGCTGCATGCATGCGAAGAAGCAAAAATCCTAATTAAGATTCGGATGAGCAGAGACAAGTTAAAAGCAGGGCAGGCTAACAGGAAAAGTAAAAGTAACTTTTGGGGTGACAGTGCTATATTTTTTTAGAATAGAACGCGACAAACCCAATACAAAACTCAGAAGCTAGAAAAAAAACGTCTAGTAGTAGTTTTCTTTTCATCTTACACTAAGCTTGCTTACGGATAGAAAGATAATGGAAAACTGTAAGAAAGGATACAAAGCAATTCGTTGTATTTGCTTGCAAATTCAAAAGGATACACGCTACTAACACACACAGGGAAAAAGACACCTAATGCAGACTCAGCACAGGTATGACACAGAAAGCAAAAGTTTTGCAACCCAAATGTGGAAGCTATAGGATAAGGAAAACGTGTGTACACTTATTGTTAGAAAAGTACTCCAGCATCGGATCAGAACATATTACAGGCATTGAAGATACAAACAAGCAGACTTCTTCTCTACTTACTCCTCGAGAGTTTTCCACTCTCTGGATTATGTTTCACGAACAATTGTTTCAGTCTACTTCGTCTACTATCTCTGCAACGACGAGAAATTTACCACCTCGACTAACTCGTTCTTCTTCTCCAACTTTTATCCGAGAAAGCGTGAAGGTCTTCAAGACACGATGCATTTCTCCGCTTTAACCTTAATACACGACTCTGTCTTGCCTACATCATTTTCTTTCCCTCATTTGTATTTCTGTACTTCTTCCCGTGCTTATCTCCCACTATCTATCTATCTATCTTACTTTTCTCTCTCACTCTCTCTCTCTGTATCCATTTGTACGTTACTTAACTAAACTCACCATTTTCATTAATACAAACATTTCTAAACCTGAGCAGTCACAATGAAAAATTAACTAAATCTACTACACAGCTTCAATGAAATTACGATTTCTTTGATAACGAATAGCCCCATTTATTACATCGCGTAACTTGCAGGAGTTTTGGCAAAACTCGCAATTTTTAACTCTTAAATACCTACATCCTTTAATCTTTTGTGCAATTTTTCGCCTTGTATAAAAATAGAACGAGCGTTATAGTTACTTTTATATCATACTACAATACACGGTCTTGTAATTATACAGAAGAAAGTTGCGAAATTAAATTTCTTTATCAATTTTGTTGGTAATTATATTTTTTATGGGAAGATTAGGATTATCATCGCCCAATTTTGCATGAGTTAATTAAGAAACTAATTCATTACGACGATCTTTTCTTTAGCGTCCTTCTTCGCTTCAACTGCTACTTGAACGATAGAGGTATTTCCAATCGTTGCTAACACAGTTGTATAGCGTGTACGTACTGTTCAGGCCAAACCAGTGAAGACACTGCGATACGCAGAGAAAACAAACAACTATCTCCGTAATTATCGACCCGAAACAAATTAATACTTGAAAGAGCAAAGCTCCGCTGGGAGGCTATTCAGGTTAGACTACTATCATAATATATAATACACCTTATAAATCAACTTTATCCTACACCTACTTCATATACCCCTTATTCGTGTTACACTCTCACATCCCCATTCGAATTTATTCAATTATTCTTGTTTAGTTAACTATAAAGCTGCATTTTTTGTGATAGTGTTGATGTAGGTGTGTATTTATGTACTTACTGTATCTCTAATAACTATCGGTGCTATTAACGTGTCAGTTGAAGGCTTCACTCGATGTTCAGCTCCTTTCCCAAGCTTCACCTTCCCCAGTCTGAAATTCCACCATGTTCTCCTCAAGCTTTTTCTATAATAATAAGATACTTATGCAAATAGAATTTTTCTTTTGTCACTTTAGTACGTACGTACGTGCCGCATTTACCATCATAGCCGAAGAGCTCAATTTTATGTAAACATTCATTAGCATAATCCGATTACGTATTCCATGCATGATTTTCAAGAATTTCAAGATATTATCTCGCTTCTTTCAATTTAATACGACCTAGGTAATTTCCTTACTTATAGCCAATGTATGCTAATGTTTTGATATGCTTCAGCTGTCCTTGTTCTGCAACCCCTTTGACTAACTCGTAATATGTTCATAAACTACTTTGGGGCGAAAGTTAACATAAAGTTCCAGTTTTTCGGAAACTTGTATCACCATTTGCATCCGTTTAAAAAAATATGGCTTCAGCCACACATAAAATGAACCATAAAATATTAACACAGAAATATTTTCACACGGAAAGGCAAAGACTAGGATATTTTTACTTTAACTGTCATTATCTTGAGTTAAAATTTTATAAGCAGAAAAACCCAAAATTTTGCTGACAATTAATTGCAAAATTAATAATAGGAATTATATGCAGAATTCAGTTCTAATTAGTAAATCTTATAACTAATTTAATAATAGCATCGATGCCCATGATAAGCAGTAGTAGATTAACCAACCCCTATTGTTGTAAGACTGTATATTATTATATAACTCACCTTTCGATTTATACTATTACACTATTTCATAGCAAAAATACTGATACTTATAAATAGAAATGTCATTTATCTGTAACTGATCCGTGTACGATAATGTTGAGAAAATATACCTCTAGAAGCGCTAAAAAATTAATTAACACTGATAGTTTTATTGCAAAGTAATGTAACACTTTAATTGTTGGGGAAGTATTAATGACCATCTGTAAGCTTATTTATTTATTTTGGAAAACAAGATAGCGGCATGTATTATTTTAAAACTTTACGAAGCAGAAACAAACATTGTTCTTAGCTTTAGTTTAAACAAAACATAATTAATTATAAAGTATTAAAAAATGTGTTTAAAAGCTGTGGAACACCTATATAACATAACAAAACTTTGAAATAATATTACTATTAGTAACAAAAAACGTACAAACCGATTATCGTGACTTTTGAATTACACAATGATAATTTACATTACATTTCGTAATTTTGATTCCCAAAGTTTTAAGCAAGTTTAAGTTTCGACATCAATTCAACAATTTAACGAAAACTTTATAAAAAAGTCATAATTTTGACTGTCGCATAGAATTAGGCAACTTGCAACCAACGTCATACTCGTATTCTATGACGCTTGGTTGTTCATTTTTAGTTCATTGTCATTCATGTCTACCTCACTTCAGTTTTGACATACCCAACAACCCAGCCCACAAAACAAAAGCATATTTGTTTTTGCGTTAATAGGTATCTCTAAACTTTATTTTGCAATTAAAACAGTAGAATAGATTTTATACAGCAACAAAATTTAAAATGTTAATGCACAGATATCACCAGAATCACCATTTAATTATCACTCTCAATTGTCTCAATGCAGTTACTTATTATTATACTATTCATAAAGTTAGTATGAAGTCTTACAGTAGCCAGGTCTAATTCTATGATTATATTATGCATCTAGGAAGAAGTAGCACAATTAGCTTTATGTGAAATGAGACCTACAGAAATTACAGATCACTCAGCATTTCCCCATCGCTATTCACTCACAAAAACTAGAAAGTCTCGGAATGACCCACTCTGAACATTGCACGAACGAAGGTAACTAATTTTCATCCACGATGAAAGAAAGCTTTTACTCGTATTCAAAGATCAGTGGGCCAGGAATACCTAAGTGAGCTTTTTGCTTTGTTGCAAATCAGGTCAAGACTAACTTGACCCAAGGGTCGCATCGATAAAATTGACGAGGCGAGTTTTATTTGACCCAAAGCTCTTTCAACCCAAATGACTTTCAAGGACTTAAAACTAACTTCTTTGTTGTTGGAATAAAGACATTAAAATATCTTAAAATGCAACATACATCTGTTTCTCGTTAAAATATCTTTTTCCCCTAAATATATTCAATTTTGTTTGTGAATGTAGAACTTGTTTCTTTGGGAGCACGGTACATTTAACGATGTCGCAATTACCCACTTCTGTAACAGATTTGTCACCTTTTGAGAAATTTCTAGTATTTGAAGTTACAAACTAGATGTTCTGCCTTTTGATTGCCAAGTTATCCAACTCTTGCTTTTCTATTACTATTATCAGATGAAATATCCCTCGGGTTTACATATCTATGTAATAGATGATCCGTCAAGTTTATTCATCAGAGACCTGAAAACTTTATTTCATTGAAATGAAATTGGGAGCTGAAAAAATATGCTCGAATCTGTTATACAAGTTAGCCGATGCAGATGACTGTGGTATATTATAGAGTTTTTCAGCACACATGTTTCAATAAAAGTCAATTGACAAATTGGTTACAACTTTACAATATGTTAACAAGGCCGATCGTTGAATCTATTTATACTTAATCTATTGCGCATCCTGAACATCTCTCTCTCTCTACAAAGTTTAGTTTTACCCTGCAGTGTTTGTGGTTTATCGTTAACAAGCACACCTACTGTTACGAATTATGGCTATGACATTTTATAGGTACGTACGTAAGTACACCAAATTAGCCAAGAAGATTCTATTTATAACTTATTTGATTGTTATCTGAGTTACCAAAAGAAAATAAATTTAAGGATGATATTATGACGAGTAACGAATATTGATTTTCACTAACCCTCTCTGACGCTGCTTGCGTATTTTCATTATTTATATACTTGCTAATTTCGTTTTCTTGAAATATTAATAATGAAATAGCTGAATTAGCTTTTGTAAGAGCCACATAGAAATTCGTGTGCATTCTGATATAAATATATACAGCCTAATTTTTGCATGAATCCATAATTATATGACAAAGCGTTACTTTCTTCTGTGTTGAATTTTCTGTCGCTTGAAGAAAGCTTTTGTAAGGAGGAAAAATAAGCTTTTGCGTATTTGGCAGCGCACAAAGGCGACTTATCTAAAAAGCTTCTATGTTCTTAATGACAAAAGTTCTTTGATGAATAACAAAATAGAAACGACCATGTTTTCAAATACGTACTGTGAAAGTAGTTTATTTAGTTTTTGAAGCAACCTAAATGCATTCATTTAGGATTCTCGGTTTAAAGATACAGCTGCTATTATCTGTTTGAATGGCTGTGCCATTGTTCCTCGGTTACGGAAAACCCTCTTTATTGACTTGGGAGCGGAAAGAAGTCGTAAATTTGACGATGGTCTGTCAGACTTAAAAGATAACTACAATCGGTGCATAGTTTATTGTCTGTGAGCATGAAAAACTCAATAAGAATAATAGTCTGCACACATAAGTTCACATGCATATATTTAAATACCAAATGTGGCCTATATTCAAATACGGAGTAGTGCATTACATATACATTATGCAAACTCTATGAAGTGTGCAAGGAAAGGGTTTTCTTACTCGTTTAAACTCGCGTCCCTTTGATTCCACACTAAAAAGAAACTGACATGAAAAAGATGTGATGACAAAACTCCGGAAGACTCGTTTTAGCGAGGCAAAGAAGAATAGGAGAGAAACAATCAATAATAGGTGGAGACAGAAGGTAAGCTTTAAGCAAAAACTCCACAAAGATAAAAATCATACCCTCACACAACGTTTGAAATTATGTCCGTACAAAATAGTTAGGCACTTCCTTCGCAACCAGACCAAGACTTGCCAGTAGAAGTTCCTATAGTAAATACTACAGCAGTACATTAGAGACCATTTACGTTTACGAATAATGTCATTGTCGTTAGACAGAAATGCTACACCTTATTTCCTATTCATTACCCTACCTGAAAATGGCTAGACCAAGTATAAAATTACTACCACAATCTATGCACTACTGTGAAATTTACGAGCAAGTCGTAATAATCTTGGGTGAAGGTTTTAAGATACAGAATACAGAAAGGCATAACATTAACTTATTCCATTACCAAGCAAAGCTGACGAGTGAGTCATTCTTCTTTCAACTTGATGAATGCAAGGGCAGATATATTAAATGCATGTCGAATACCACGCTCACTATATGCACATTCGTAAAATTATTTCCACACGCGGATCTTTCTTTAAAGTACCATGCACATGACATCTAATATAAAAATTACAGAGAAAGCCTTTTATGTATATCATTTTGTCGCATGAATCCGTATTGTACTGCAATACAACAAAAGAACTTCTAGTATTTGTAATATTACATATTATTATAATATGAGAACTTCTAGTATGTGTAATATTACATATAATATGAGAAATAATAATATTAATATTGCAATTTGTGTGCAGTTAAAAAGATATTTAGCATTACAACACGTTTCATTTGTCTTGCCAATTTAATGTGTTTAAGGTTAGTGGAACTAGAAATGCTGACAGTGACATTCAAAGAACACGTCCATGAAACTCAATTCGGAAGTCTTTCACGAGCCGCTTGTTTAAAGACCTTTCCCGGCAATGGTTATTTTTAACTCCTTTATACATCCCACTGGGCTATTAAAATTAAAACTTCAATTATTTTGCGACGGTGTAATGCACAATGAAATGGCGTTCTGCAGACAGTTGTAGGATTTGGTATTACAAGTTATATTATACTACATACTACACTAAAAGTGTTGTATAAATTTCTCATTACCTACTAGCGTGATAATAATATGCATATAATATGCAGGTAGTGAGGGAATAAGGGCGACGTAACACATATATTTAATTTTACTTAATTATCTACATAATGCATGGTTTCTTTCACATGCAACACTTTCCATTTAGTAGTTAATCTCGCGATATTCAATTTGTTGATTGCTGTGAGTAAAAACGCTACAGTCCCGTTCCAATCACGGCATTACCGTGGTCATGTTATTTTAGAGGGTTCATGTAGGCAACCTTGTCATTCAAGAGTGGACAAGTGAACAAGATGGTCCCCCAGCTGCAATTCCACTGCAATTAATAAAGTCTCAATGAAAACACCAGTGTCTTTTGCCTGCCGATTCTAATCGAAGTTACAGAATCATTAAAGAATGCTGGCTCTGAAGTTAGAAATTCATACTATTATTATATCAGCTTTAAATAATCATCATAGGAAATTTTGACTATAGCTTTTCTAATTATACAGTTGCAAAGAAATGATTTATTTGTAAGGAAGTTTTACTTTGCAATAGGAGACATATTAAAATTAAGTTGGTTGGTGAAGCAGAAAGCTTTTGAGCTTACAATCTTGTGATGTGAATTTGGATAACTCGTTTGCATACAAAATAAAATTATACATATATCGTTGGCTTAGTCTGGAATTTATGGTTTAGGTTTTGGTTGTACCACAGAAGTCGCGTACCAGACTTGATTTATTGTATTAAGGTCTTATAAATTTATAAATAACTACAAACCATAATTCTGTATAATACAATTTTACCGCACTGCTGAAAGTTGACGTTACACTTTAACTTGGGTATATTTTAACTTTCATACACTTTACAAACGTCATACTTCGCTCCATAAGAGCGGAAACACTACAGCATGCCCTTACTTTGTGTCAAACCTCTATCTTCCCAGAATCTTGACCTTTAAAAACCCATAATATATAGTTGTCATAATCTATTCCTCAACGTTCCCTAATGTCCGAGAAAGATTCTTGCGGAGCTTTCCATAGTGAAAGTGAAATAAGGAAGGAAAATTGCAACGAAACTATTTAATTCGATAATTCAAAAGCTGTGTCACACAAACAACATTTATGAAACTTTGTTTCGGAGATAAAAGTTTATTATTAAAATTTTATAACCGAAGGCTCACTGTCAAACAATTCTAATTCAGTTAAGTGCGATGGCTCGAGTCAAGGTTAAAATAAATAAATAAACCATTACACTTTCTAACTTTTAACTTTGACATGTCTACGACATAAAAAGCACAGCGAAGAGCATTTATTATATCAAAGCAGTTTTTCATAAATATATTTATTAAGGTACCCTACGGTTTCTATTATAATCATTTTTTATTTCTTTGACTGGAATTTGACCTTGCTTTGAACCACAGAACGAAACTCGAAATGTGGTTTCTATGTAATACATAATTGAGAGATCGGGGCAGAACAACATGCATATATAATATGTGCAGACATGTTACACACCAAGTCTCAACATGTAAAATTTAGCATACGCTATCTATGTATGATCTTTAAATGTTGACACTATGCGCAGCCCTGTTTAAGCACTTTTTGTCTCACACGGAACTGTTTCGATGAAAACGCAATATGTGCTTGGAAAAGTAGTAATAATTTAATTCGTCAGTAATTTATGAATACCTACTATACCTCTTCTTCAAAACCATTTCCACAGCAATGTATGAATCGGAAAACAACGTATGATAGAATTAATTAGAACAATTCCAAAATCCATAGTTACACGTATGAAAAACTATGGATTTCTGACATTGTCATAATTAATTCTATTCCTATTCATACATTAATGTATTGTTTTAGGTAGGAACAACGGAATTTTTATTAATATAATGGCTGTCAATCTATCAGTATACATAAATATCAGTTAAAATGTATAGCAAAATTCTGTTTTCAACATATTAGCTCAAAAATTATCAATTTATTGACATCACAATCTTTTCGAGTAAAGTAAACTGACACAAAAAAGGACAAACGCATTCAAATTGTATATTTTAATGTTGTGAAGAACTGTTCTTTAGATATTTTTAACTACCGTTGAATCTATTTATGGACACATCATGCCAAATCTTTCATGAAACCATAAAAGCATGTTGCGGCAACAGAGTACTTATCTGAGCACTGTCGTATCATCCACCAATTCCGGATCTGAATAATTTGTAGTAAATCCTTTAACAAAAGGATGAGAGAAAAGCAAACAAAATTACTGTATCCGTGACGGTATTATGTGTATATAGGTTGTATAAAGCAAATTCTTAATCCGTTCCAGATTAGTGTCCTGTCAAATATTGAAACAACAACTACCTATCTGTTGATACTTCCTATATTTCCAAACCTTCAATGTGTACCTAATCCAACTTAACAGATACTTTTAAAAGATTTATTTCTGACAAGCAAGTAGTTCAAGTAGGATATACTACCGGTCTTTATTCAAGACACTAATTTACATACAATATTACACAAGTAAAAACAAAGATTACATGCTCATAAATCCACTAAATAAAGCCCCGTGCAAAAAGTTATTACACAGTAAAAACTACTATCTATGAAGACAAACATTTTAATATTATATGGCCGTACATTAAATATTCAATCAAACTTTTCTACCAATTTAATTGACTACTGTCACTATACAAAGGAATTTCAATCAGTATAAATAGTTTGCTGACAGTAGAACATCGATTTGACACAGAATGCTTTTACAACTCACATTAATGCCACCCGAGAACAAGCGAAAGGAGAATTGAAAATAAATTGTATGTATTTACTATGCCTACTACTATACTAAATACTATACATCGCTGTATATATAGATAATATTATTTTGTATAGATATGAAAGAGAAATTTAATTGAAAATAAGTGACTGTGTAAATTATTAGCGGCGACCCCATTAAGAATATAATTATTGGAGTTTCTATTAGAACAGAACTGTAGTACAAATAGGTCAATAGCGCACCGGCTTGATAATTGCAGAGGGAGAAACCATTTAAAGTACAGTTGCGCCTACGACACAATGAAGTTAATGCATCGTAGTATATTTGGTAGTCTAAGTTGCGTTTTAATTGTAGACTATTGAAGTAATTGAGAAGACATAGAGCTTTGTGCACATTGCCCAGGCGTGAAGTGCAATATATTAGATGAGTAGTGGCGTTGAAAGGAAGACGAGGGTAAAAGTAAAGTGAAAGTTATGCATAACTGTCCTCAACTCACAGTCCCATGAAACGTGATTAATACATTACTGCATTGTTATATCCCTCTCTCCGTATACCACAAACCGTTTCCACACATACACGCAAATATTATCCTTATGCTGCACATTACCATGTAAGTATTGTCATTGTTATCTGGATGTTTCAGTGCGCAAAATGTCGTCGGGAGGCTAAATTTGCATTACGTTTGACACAAACCACAATGCATTAGTCGATTTATTGTATTCTGAAATCGAATTGCTTTAAATGGAAGCGTGTGCTAAGCATTAGTGTGCGCAGATCAAATTATATTTAGTTGGAGGCTTCTGCTGCGGCTACAAAGGCGATGTGTGACGAAGGGGAGGGTTTGTGGAATCCACACTGACCTTTGGTGACAATGGAACTTTATTCCGCAGAGCGATTTCAAAGCTGCATTGTGTAATACTCTGTGTACAAAACTGCCTTGTGATTCTCATGAAAGAATATGACTAAACAATATCAATTATGCAAAATGTACACTGAATTATCTACGTGGACATCTGCTATGTACATTCACTTGTCTTTTCAATTTTACTCTGTTTGCTTTATTTTGCACAATTGTTTGCCATTGTGTGTGGGATGTATGTAGCTTTTATGTTGTAAGTGCATTTGATATTATGTGTGTGTATTGTGTAAGTACTACTAGCTTCTTATTTATTTGCTGCTAAAGTATGTACTTGTATTAAGTACCTATATGCAAATAAGTGTTTAATGGTTCATATTGTATTAATGTTATTAGTACGACATGTTGTAATTTGCATGACTTTATAGTTATGCCTAATGTACATAATTTTGCTAGAAGTGTTCATAATGTATGCACTGCAAATAATAGTGACTACAGTGAGTTGTGTGTGCATAATGAGTTTGTAGACATGAAAAATTAGTACGCATAAATCCTTTGATTATGGTCGGTGTCCATTTATTCTGCTTGATGCAAACAAAGGCAATTGACGAATTTGCCAATGGTCTTATTAGCTGACAAACGGTTTTTCACGTTCCTGCTGACTGTTTATTTAGCCGGTTCCCATTCTCTGGCTTTTCGTGTACTGAATAAAGAGATAGCTGCAAAGGTGTCGGTGCTGTGTAAACTTTCCAGCTTTATGTGTTTTTTATAAGCCAAAGTTTAGATAGTCAATTTGCATTTACATATGCTCAGATACGATTTTGTTTTCGGAAAACTATACTTACTTCTACTGTGTTACTCTTGATGCAGTTTACTTGGCTGCTTCCCACAGTCGCAGTACTTATACCCCGTGTTATAACGTTATGTGTATTAGTGTGTCAATGTCTAGTGGACTAACATGCATTCCAAAGTATATCACAGGGAATGTGCCTTTTATGTAGATTCGTTGGCTAAATGTATTTGGTTGCACGCGAGGATATTACTATATGAATGAAATTTGAAAATTGGTTCACTAATGGTAATACACTTATATATAGGATCTCATGGAACATAGTCTGGTACTGACTGTTATAATTATATCGATTTGCCTGGGATCTGCAATGAGTCTGGCATACATTATTTGCTACTGCTGCCGAAAGAAGAGGAAAGAGAGTGGAGGTGATGAAGAAAGTCTACAGGGGATACTTGCGGATGGGAACAGTAGCAACAAAGACACCACTTCTGTCAAGAGTCACAATGGGGTACTCAACATAAAAGTTCCTCTCATGAAGACCAAATCCATGGGGTAAGTCCTAAACGATTTTCATCAAATCCCATTGTTGCCCAAGATGTAATTTCTAAAAAATATGGAACAAAATCTCGGTTACGTACTTTTTTTCCAATGTCCGCCACTTCAATTTCCATTGCTAAAACTTTTTTTCAAACTTTCTTTCACAGACTTTAATAAAAACAAGTTTATTTTCATTTAAAGTGGCCCGAGACGCACACTTTTCTTAGAATACGTACTTAACCTACTCACAGCTTTAAACTTGACCTCGGAATTCTATTTTACATTATCCTTTTTCTGTTTTTACGAGCATACTGCATTCTACCACGCTAGGAGATGTTTCTATGGACATTCCTTTTTCCTGCTCACTGCATAATGTAGTGAAATGCCTGATTTATGTTACTGTTTTCAGTCGGTAGCTAAAGGAAACTTATGTTCCCTACCGGAAATCTTTAACTTCTCACTCTCTCCCCTATCTATATACTGTTAAAGATGTAAAATAGAACGTGTGTGTAAAAACTTGTAAATGCAGCATGAAAGGTTTAAGATGTAGTACTGTCATGACGAAGATAATATATAAGAATAGTAAGATAAGTAGCGTAAATTGAGTTTAATTGCCAGGTTCCTGCACGTAAACATTTGGAGTAACAAAATAGTGTAATTTCCTTATGCTTCACCCACACAGTTTGCATGTGAGTAATAATAGCATGGTAAAAGTGCAAGTAAAAGCAGCAAGTCATAATAATATTATTTTCGTGTATTAGATGGGAATCATATCAGGATGTGCATTAGTGCCTTAATATCAATCAAGGAATAGACAGACTAAACGTAAACCTCAAAGCTTCTCAAAACTCAAACCTCATTTATTGTATGACGAGTGAAATATCAAATTTCCGGTCTTCCTCTCGGCTGCGAATTGATGGCATGAGAATCCTTTAGATTGAACGGGATCTTGAAAAGCTTTTCTGGCAAACTATTTTGACTTTTCAGTCTGTTTTCTATAACATGGCTAATGTGGAAGGATGTGTGAGAACCTATCACGCTATAATAATAAAACAGTGCGAAGATATTAAAGATAAGCAGTACATTAGAAAGATTACAAGAATATTACACAAGGGTCTTATGTATTATAGAGCTTATATCATTTTATCACAACATTATCAAGACACACGACGTCCTAATAACCTTCTTCCGTTCCCTAACCATACTTGCGTTCTAAAATGTTTATTTTCATACACCGCTCATATAGGCAATAGTAATAATGTATTGGGTAGTTATTCCTTTCTTTTGGTAAACCCATAGAGTGTAAAGCGATTTGCTAAGCGTCTCCGCCCAAGCCTTTCATTTTCTAAAAAATCACCTGGAAAGTTTATCCCGGTACAAATGTTTTCTGCTGCATAACACGGATTACAATCTACCAACTGTGGAATTTTAGCGATATCCTGGAATGAAATAAGAGGAAAGCTTACAAAAACATAAAATACAGCATGGAAGGCGGTAGCCAATGCACAACGATGATGTAAGCAAACAAAACACCCTTAAAGTTGCATAAACGCGATTAGTGTTGTAATTTTTGACAGTTTATGTTTACACAGGGAAAGTGATATGAGCGAATTAATGACTCACGGTTTTGCCTAAATGAATATTGAGAAAGTAACCGGGAGAAAATCAAATGCGGAGAAATGGTTGGGTTGTAGAGCGTTACCAAAGAGTACAAGTGGCGCCATCTTTCCGGGAGAAATAGTTTTACTTGTGTAAATTTCCATTCTAAGCTCCCGTCAATTCCAGCGTGAAACCATAGAGGGTTCCCGGTGTCTACTGAAACTTTCACCGAGCTTTCCCAGTTTGTACATGAACATCATGAATTTTTCCTTCGTTTACTTTCTTCGCTGTAGATGAAACTGTGATAGCTTAAGCATTAACTCTGATTGTTTGCATTATACCCGTAAAGCGTGTTTTTATTAGAAAACCCAAATTTATCTCGTGTTTTCTTGCACCATAGGGAAAAAATTACAGCATCCATCAGCTTCATATGCCAGGCATTGTAACCCAGAAGGAACATACGTAATATTTAATTGAGCGTATGAAAGAGGATGGTTACCAGTGTGTTACAGTTCATCAAAGATTTGTGCTGCTTAATATTGAATGCATTTAAAAGATCTTTATCTGAAATGTGAAAAGTGAGCTGGGTTGTTATATGATCAGTCTGAACGAAGAGAGCGAGAGACTGAGAGAAAGCAATACGTAAAATCAGAGAATTTATAGGCTATTGTTACAGTAAGACCTTTACGATTCAAATCAATAAAATGCTAGGACTCTGATGTGGTGCAAGTGAGGCTCTGTACACGGAGAAAGAACACGCTATGGTCACAGTTGCCACCGAAATTGTCTTTTGTATAGCTCCTACTTTCCTTTTTATTGTCTCTCTGCCCTGATGATGCATTCACAAGGGAATTCGAAAACGAGAGATTACTTATCTCTGGTTTGCAGAGAAATGCATCAAATTATGATGTAGTAGTAGAACGTATATCATGATATAATTGGCTTTAGAAGTATTTATAGTCTGACTAGACGAATTTTCCGCCAGACAGAAATCATAAAACACGATCATAATTTATGAACTGTGTATAATTCTTACGCATTGTGGTCTTCCTACTTACTTGCAGTTGTTGGCGATACAAGAGTAAATCCGGCAATAAAGATTGCGTGTGTGTTTATAATTCATTCTTTGAAAAGGTAGTACCTGCTTGGTTCAGTGCTAGTTCTGTGGTATGGAATAATAGCAGATCAGTTAATAGTTGTGTTATTGTGGGTTGTTTCTATAAAGAGGAGAGTGTATTGTTCCTATTTGATATATTTGGGACTATACAATGCTGAGAATGTGAAGAAATAATGGCAGCCAGGCAATTTTGAGGTTGGAGGTTTCAGAAGAGGAAATTATGAAGAATCTTGGTCATTTTAGACATCTGAGATAATTTGATGTATATGTGGAGTGTCTGTGGTTGGAATGCTGTCACATCACTTGTGTCTGGGCCAGTGCCAACAGCGCCAGCCGAGCCCGATTACGTGGAAAGAAGGAAAAGAGTAAGGGGCAACTCTCGAGAAAAGAACCATTCTCATCCTTTATAGGTGGTGTACGAATGAAGCTTGAGAATTCAAGCAGTATAATGTCATACAGCCATTTTAGCCTTCTATCTATAAATATCTGAGTAAGTCTAATCTAATACAATATAAGGCGTAAGAGGGATCAAGTTGGCACAGGAAAGACGACTAGACACGACTATACTCCAAAATGCGGATGTGTTACCACCAGTAACGTTTGTCTTATCTCATATATTCCTTTCCTTTTGGCTTCACGACTACTTTCCGCTATACTTGTACTGAGAAACTGGCCTTCCTTCTTTTCCTGTACTGTACTGACTTTCTCAAAACGAGAATATTTCTTTGATAATCTCTGCCTGCATGGTTTCTTTAACGCATCACATCTGATCCCAACAAGTTACTCGAGTTGACTAGAGAAAGAGAGAAACTCATAACGGAAGAAGTTGTTGGATGGATGTGGGGCTAGATGAAGGATGACGATAAGGAAGTGAAACCCGTTTTGGTCACCGAGATAAAAATCAAGAGAAAAAATGTCAAATATTGATGGCAACATAAAGGAATAGCAATGTGTGCATAACTATTTCATTTCCTTGTTGCTGTAGAAGCCAGTTAGTCATACTATATTATTTTGTCTGTATCTGATATAATTTACGGTGTGGCTATGGGCCAAGGTTCATACTGAGCTAGCCAGAAAGCCCCACAATCAACACATAACTCACAAATGCTACAAAGTGCAATATAAAACAGCAATTCATTCCACCACTCCAAAGATAATTCATCCACTTCTGCATAGATACTTAGAGAACTACTCACACACTTCGGACTTTATAATGCATTTGCTCCCGACCCAACCATCAGCTACGGATTCCCGAAAATTAAAAATGCACGCTACTCTTACTTCCTTTTAGACTTTCCAAGTCAAGTGTTCTGCAGAAGAACGCAAAACCGCTCTTCATTATTTACACAGACTATCTAAAGTGACTTTTGTGAATACATATTCAATGAATGCATACCATTCAAATTGCACGCCCACTCCGTGTAACCCATTATAGTCGCAATTAAAAGTTCACATACCAAGATAGCGGATAGGGTTCTTTGTTAAATTAAGCTAATCATAACTGCGAGTCCATGCAGGAGCATAGAAACAATGTGCAGAACACTCCAGATAACAATCATTCAAATTACGTCTATTTTTCCTATGTGGGCTCCTACCAATACAAATTCGAACTGTGTTGATATTTTTGTCTCGAGTATCTGGTTACTTTACGATTATGATTATTTTATATTATTTAAGTCTTAAAAGAGTTCCCGGTTTTAGGACAATACTAATATTTTATTGTCTGAATATTTTTTGAGAATAAATTCGGGTTCATAAACCTAGTAATTGACACATCAACTTATCGAATTTCTACTTTGAATTCATTTGCACGCTAAATATCAACCTGGAAATGTTTTCGTCTTTATTTATCCAGTAAATTCTTTAAGCCTTTAAATCTGACTAGTCATACTTAGGAATAAATTGGGAAAGGAGTTGTTGTGGCGTATGAAAGAGAAAGGCCGCGTTTCCATAGGTCCACGCATTTGTATTCTGCGGGTGGGATGTTTACTAGCACCTAAAAAGCAAATTGAGTGTCTACATTGTGCATTACATGGAACAAGAGGGTTGATTTTCTTGTTGAAGAGTGGGATTGTTTTGTATAGTTTTTGTGTTGAAGCAGTGGTTTTGCGAAACGATGATGAAGACTGAAGGAAGTGAGGAAGAAAAGTAAGGCAGGAGGGCGTTCTGTTGTCAACTGAAGGAGCCCGACCAGAAGAAGGCCACGAAGAGGTTGTATAGGTGAGAGGACAAACTTTGTTTATGGTACACAACGAGAAGAACAGGCCAGGTCAGATCTGAGCAGAACATCTCAATTATGAACGCATGCTGAGCGGATCGATGGACGGATAGCGCTTGCGGGACTGCATGGGTTCTTGACGTATTGAGGCTGCCCGGGCCTTCGTGCAAAGTCACAGGAACATTTAACGCAACCCTTTCACATTGTGCAGTTGGGCAAAGTACTACTGGTTGTAGAGAATGCTAGTCTTGGTTTGGTTTGCTTTGGCCCCGCGTGTCCTCAGCTTTTACTCTTTCTCTGCCATAATATATCTCACACAATGGAACTGTTAAACCCTGGAAGGAAAACAGTAGGTAGAGAAACGATACACTTCTGTCCTTGTCCATGTACAACTCCCACATCTTGTCCAAGAACAATACGACAGCGACAACATTGATTCTTCTGAGTAGCGAAGGACTGATTTGTAATTTTTGGAAATTGAGCATTTCCTCTCGTCTTGTTGTTAAATGTATGTAGATTAGGGTTTCTATAATCTATATTCAAAGGCACTCGTCTAATTTTTGTTGGTCGTGGTGTGTGAGAGCTTTGCGAAAGGTCCCCGACGAGGAATGAGAATGCATAATAAATTTAATTCGGTTTGGATTGTCCACTTACTCATTCGTAATATGACAAGTAGATTGCGAAATTAGGATATTCATCTACCTGTCGATGACAAATGTACACAGGTTGCTTGTCTTGAGTGAATTACTTCTCGTGAGGTAAGAGTGTTCACTTGTGTCGTATTTTTGCAAATGTAATTCTTTCCCCACCTAGCAGGTCTCCACTTACTTTTATAAAAGCATTGGGAGAATCACATCAAAAATACTCAGTTG
Organism: Pogonognathellus flavescens; assembly: GCA_019776165.1. Classification (NCBI taxonomy): domain Eukaryota; kingdom Metazoa; phylum Arthropoda; class Collembola; order Entomobryomorpha; family Tomoceridae; genus Pogonognathellus; species Pogonognathellus flavescens. The sequence continues at coordinate 39,946 of JABASD010000292.1, read as the reverse complement.
CACAAAGACTTTTATCTGGGCATCTGAGAGCGGCTATTCAAGTAATTTACGTACGTGTACGTCTACGTAAATTATTCGCTAATAGGGTCAAAAGACACTATTATTACTATTACAATCCCGTCTCGCAATGCTGTGTACTCCAACCATTTTACTAAATTTTAGCTTCTGTGTATTCAAAAAGTCTGCTCAACTATTTATATATTTGCGACTGCCACTGTTCTCAGTTTAGTATTAGTATTATAATGCGAACTAATGTCGGATCGCGACTACTTCCAGCGAGCTACTAAGCGAACAATCGGGGATTAGGCAACTTTACTATTCCAGCATATAGACGAATGACTGTATTTCCGACGCTTTTAGTCGTTAATCACATACGCGAAAGTCTATGCATAATAATAGAGGGGACAACAACACAAGAATTTCTCTGTTGTTTCACTTCCAGTAGAGCAGTCGCTTTTCCAACACATTATTGTACACCGGAGTACCTTAGCAGTACCACCGCCGTTGTTCATCACACAGAACTCTGCTGTGTGGCAGTGGCAGTCGGCATTTTATGTGTATTTAGTAATGCATAATAGAAACTGTGTATGAATTAAATGGCACATTAATTGGTTTCAACAACGAAGCTACCACATTCTCTGTAACTTGTGTGTATTTATACTGAATTCTATCCTGGCATAAAATGTATCTGCTGCTCGGAACTCGTGAGGTGAAGTCGTGATCGACTTCATTAACTCATCCAAAGGCAATCAACCAGCCAGCCTCCTTTTATTATATCCATTGCTTTCTTACAGCCTGCCAAGCCAAAGTCCTTTTCATGAGAGGCAGAGAGTAAATATTTGATATTCACCAATCACAATGAGTTGCATGAATGTAGTGGAGCATTCACTTGGCATAAACGTTTCTCAGACTTGGATAAGATAAGGGAGAGCACGCATTTGTACGCAATAGTGATATTGCGATATGCATTAGTAAATGTAGATAGTGGTGGTAGTCGTCGTGGAGTTGTAGAGGAAAGTCTGGAAAGTGAAGAAGAAGGTGGAAAGGAAGTCTCTCGTTCTTTCTGGCTTGGTATCTGACTTGGAGAATACTCTATGAGAATATTGTCGTCGTCGTTGAATGAATTCAAGATGCCGGTGCAGTGGTGGTGGTTGTATTTGTAGTAGAGGAGCAATATGGCATTTTATTATCTACAGGAAGGACTGGAATCATTTAAATAGCTCATCCGAATGAAATTTTTAATACGATTTGACTGTTTGTACATGGTTGATATTCTTTGCATATAGTGGAGCAGCGGTATGTGTTTACTCCGTTTGTAAATTTTCCGCTTGGTATGCAGAATGAGTTTGTTTTAGTGCTACTTTCGTAACAACAGATGTTGGCCAAACAATGCTAGTTAAATCCTAATAACTTTTTACACATGTGTTTCACGAATGACAAATTTCTCGTTAGGAGACAAATAAAAGGTACTTGAGTCGGATTTTAGTGTGGAAAAAATGTGTTGTATAGGAGCTACTTTAATCATAATGAAAATAAGGGGAATGAGGCTATGATTTACTATTACTGCGTTTTACAGATTCGTTGCCAGAAACACGTACTCTTCTTCCTAGTCCCTAGATGGACATGTACAAGTTCACTTGGGATTTGTCTCTTTTCAAGACAAGGGAAACATTAACAAGAGTTGCCGTCGTAAAAATTTTAAACCCCAATAAAATTCAAATCATTTTTAGTTTATCCTTTATCAAGGATTAACATTGTGTGTACTTTATTGCTGTAAACATGCACACTTAGGATGAGTAGCTGAATAAGGCTGACGATTTCCAGTTGATTTTGCTGGAGAACAATTTGACTCGCCTCTCTTTCTCATTTCCTCCACCCATGGCCCTAAATTCGATAGGATTATCGACTTTGTTAAGTAAACAAAGGATATTGCCGTAGAGCCATTCCTGATAAAATAAAAGATTGCATTAAGTATACAAAGCTAGCAGGTAGCTGGCAAGCCAACTTTTCTTCCAGTCAAGATATTCCACGTTGCTGTTGTCTCGTAGACTTCAGAGAGCTCCGTTTCAGACTCCGAAAACGTCTCTCTAATATATCCCTATAATTCTTCCCGTCTTTGTCTTCCCTGGAAAATATAAAGCATTTCTCATCTTTCCTCCGCTTAACGTCTTCTTAGCTCTTGTGCAGTTTTGCGAATGTCGTGCATACAAATAGTGCAAGCTATCATGATTTCAACTCATATAAATGCTTTATGAAAAATGTTCATCCACTAAGACGGCTCGCTGATGTTTCTATCTTGACTGTTTTTGACCGTAGTTGACTTGACTTACTTTTCTTCTTGCTTTTTCCTCGCAATACAATGGCAAGTCCAAATGGTCTCTATCAGCCTTTGATCTGGCTTGTGTGCCATAAAACTTTCCAATATCAATCCATCTGTATTGTGCTCACCGCGTGTTTTGTTAGGTGTAAGTACTATTTGTATTGTACTACTTTTCTATTATTACGATTGTATGTCTGAAAACTGCTTTTATTCTTCACTACTACTTGCATGGTCTATGCTCTAACTACTATTACTACTACCAAGGGTAATGTACAATAGTACTAGAAAACAACGCGTATCTTGTAGACTTCTTGGTTGAGGCTATGTAACTCTATTCTCACATAAACTTCTCTTTCTTCCCGTACTATTACGACTACTAGGACTACTAGCAGTAGTCTTACATGAAAGCGACAGCTCTCTTTTAAAGACACACTCTCGGCTGGGAAACGAAGAGAAAGTTGAAAGCAAAGAGAATTGAATGCTGAAAAACGAAAGATGAGATGAGATGATGTACTTGTTATCAAGAAGTCGACAACAAAGAACCGTTCTACTTTGCTTCGAAGATAACTTCATGCTACTCATATAGCGGAACGTATAGGAACTCCGCCTGTAATTGCAGTAGCCGTCTCGTATTATGTCTTGAGCTCCGAGAGAGAATTGCAGTAAGACGTTATATAAAGGCGTAATGTACTATTTGTGCATTAGGTTACAAACCTTGCGAGCTCACTCGACCTTACCAATCTGGGTTGGCCTGTGTTGTGACTCAGACTTATCGGGTTGCATTTTGATAAACAAATTTCAAGTTGACAAAGTGCTCCTGAATTATGTCACACTATAAGAACAATAACTACAAGCACGCTTCGTAATTATAAACAAGAATAAACCGTCTACACTCTCACATTTTCTTATTGGGTCTCGTGCGACCTTGTCCTAAATTTTTCAATTATTATTTTAACATTAATAATTTTGCCTTTGCTATTATGTAAAATAATTCTGAGTACAGGAATCTTTGGTAAACCTTGAAAACTGTACTCAAAACTGGAAGAAATTGCACAATAAATAATAAATTAAACTGTACATACTAAAGTGTATGTACACCATCTGTATTGTAGTGGTATGGTATAATATAACATTGAAGGATTTAACTGTAAGTATTTGAGTATTTTACAAGACGGGTTTAGTAGTTTGGTTTTTTGTCTAAAAGTATAAAGTCTTTGTCAGCTTTTGTTTGCATCAATGAGGAAATATAATTGAACAATAAAAGTAGGAAAGGTAAACAACTGTTGACTTAAATTATGGTTAGTCCATGGGACTTAGCAAGCGTTAGAAGGAATTCAGTCCATGGGATTCTATGTAGTTTGGCGTATTAAGCTGAAAGCAGTGAACTACAATTACATTTGTCAATATCTGTAGAATTAGTTCGTCTTCCTGAAAGTCGATTAAAGAGATTGCTACTAAATAAGAAGTATTAGTGCAAAGTCACAGCCGTTGCTGAATCTCACCAGTTCAGGAATGCTGGAGGTAATTGAGACTTAAGATGTAGTGAAAGTCGGACGAGACAAGACACAAGAGAACACACAGAAGGAGAGAGAGACAGAACATTCATGACTGCCTTCTCCGCCTACTATCCTAATAATTATACTTAAGCAGAAGTACATTTTTACAGGAGTTTTCTCTAGTGGATATGTGATATTAGAAATGTAATTCCAGATAGTCTGCTAAATGCTCCTGTCAACTGTTAATTGAATGGCAGCCTTGCTCTTGTCTTGGTGGGTTGCGATTTTCCTAGAACCGTTATATGTTTTTAATTAGTGAAGTAGCCCATTAATAATGAAGCTTTCTTTCTTAGTAACCCGATATAACAAAAAGCCTGATGTATTTATATACTCGCAAAATGTATCTCTCACCATTTGCATATTATATTTAATAATTTAATATAGGTGAGCATTAAATTGCTCGGCCGTGCAATGTTTATATGAGGTTTTTGCTTTAAACATTATAAGGCGGAGATATAAATAGGTACTTCTTGAAGTCTAGCTCTTGCTAGACTGGTTAGGTACCTTTTCTTTCATTATCTCATCTGTTGGGTCGTCATAAAGAGCTCTTATGGCTGTTATGTTCGCATTACGTATGCATCACCAACACTAATAACTATTTCTACGAGCATACTCATAGCAAGCTGACAAGTACTATGATTACCTCCGTGTACCTTGTTGGAAAGTACAAGCATTGAATACTGATAACATAACCAAGTCGAATAAATGAGGAGGGAAAAGCTGTTTGATAATAATAATGCAAAATGACTGAATAGAAATAAAGGATTCCTGCTGTTCTCTCTGCCGATGTAAGAGGAATTTGGTATAGGTAAAAATGTAAAAATAGCTCTTGTTTTAAAAGAACTTTTTTATTATTCTGTAGTCATATTGTGTGTGCTAAGGAAAAAATCCAAGGCGCCTAACTGGAGAAAGCTAGAACATGCGTCTACAAATGAGGGTGGTGTGAATATACATATTAATGTATATATCTACCATGCCTAAAAAATTGTTCGGTTCGTAAAGGTTCTGCATTTCATATCCCGTGAATGCACTGCACTGTACTGTCAGTACTAAAAGTATGGAGTTAGGAACAGTTGAGTATGCAATGCATCCTGGTTGATGGAAAAGTTGGTCATGAAGCCTCCTAGGGTCATGTAGTTGTAGACGCTGGTGTAAATGAGTGGGAAAAATCTTTCATTCTATACAGGGTTCTTTTCGCATTCATTCAATACTTTCTACAATATAAGTTATGTAAATATTTTCCTCGGTGCATTTTCGAAACGTGCATTATCTGCGGGTTAGATTAGAAATCATATTTTATTCATACGTGACACACCGCAGTGTGAGTGCATGATTAAAGAAAATTTGTCAAACTTTCAAATTAGTTTTGTACAGCCATAAGCTTGCAAAATAATTCAAAGTGGCATTTTCTAGTATTGTGCACATAAAGTAGCATTCTACACTTGAATGTCTACCTTCCGTAAGAATAAATTGTGTTTGTGGTGGTGGTGTTGTGTGTGTAATGTAATTTTACCACCAACAGCCGAGGTAGGCAAAGGTGTGTAACTAGAAAGTTGCGGACGACACGCAAAAACATTAATACATATTTGGAGGAACCCTGTGTAATATTAAATGCAAGAACTATTGTAAGTATTAGCAATGTTCGCACATATATACGTACGTGATATATATTATTATGTAGCTTGTGAATATAGTTTTATAGGGGGAAACATGCATCACGAACCCCACATACACACAAAACATTGCAACGAGAAAGAAGTTCGTAGGTTGGGTTAAATTAGAACACATAACACATGCCAATATAACTTTCCTTATTCCTTCAAGTTATAATTAATTATTTACTGTACAGCAAAGCTTTTTATTAGTGAGTACCATAACATGATTCTACTTCTAACTCGCTCCTGTACACATTGATTAGGTGATTAATCTGTTACGGTAGGAAATCTTCTTTCGTGAGAACTTCCATACTTTACTGCCTTCACAAATGATACGGATAGATAAGGGATGTGCAGACAATCTGTTGTAAAAAAGTTCAATAACAAGAATTCTCCGCTTTGATAACAAACGACCGTTTCTGTTTCCAAAGTAATTATTTTTAAGCGGTAGCATCATCGTTTAAAACAATTGACCTCATTTATCAATAGAATGTGCATGCATTTATAAAAACTTTGTTTGATAGAAATAGAACATACGTGTGAATGAGTCATTACAAAAGAAGCTACTCAAATCGCTATAGTGCCATATCACATTTTTTTCCGCTGTTGATATAAAAAGCTAATTTTACGGACCATTGCGCACCTTTTGCTTCTGTGAAGAGGAAAACCGTGTAACGAACGGAGCACATTCAGAAATGCTATAAAGTTATGATCCTGAAAAGCTGAGGAACGGATAAAGCTCTGGAACTCATATTTTCAGACAGTTGTACAACAATGGTCTTAGTTTGTGCTCGGGCATTAATTCTAGGCCATGTCGTAACATACATAGAATGAATAACGTTTTCTTCCTAAACATAATGAAAAGCGTCAAAAGAAAAACTTCCAATAAAAAAACAGAAAATGAAAAACAGACTGACTGAAGCAATGAAAAACATCAAATAAAAATGATTTAATCATTAGACAACTTCACTTTGTTTTTCGGGAATTACATATTCACTGCATTCGGAGAAACATTTGAATCAGCTTCAACTGTATTTAACCGTACATCTTTTTGTTAATTTGACAGATAAAAAGTGTTATTAGACATTCAAATTTAAGTGCCGTCTCGCGTGGTTTTATTGAATATAATTTTAGCTGCACCATGTAAAGCACGAGACCATGTAAAAATTAAACCATTTAAAATACTGACAAACGGGTTTAACTCCCGTGTCATGCGGAATTACATGGCTGATTGGTTTTAAGTTGGAAAGTAATGACTCCATTTTCTTGTTCGGTGTGTAATGAATATTACAGTTTAATTTTGTTTTTAGCAATAACTTTGTATGCATTAGACGCGTACATTCTGTTTCGTTGTTCTTTAGTTAATGAACATGACTTAAAAATATTTAAGTCGACTTATCATGTACAAAAAGTTTTACTTCCCCAATTGGACCCGTCCTTGGCTTGCCATAGCACTTTATTTTGTAAGCTTTGCTTTTTCCTGTTTTTGTTTCGTATGCTCCGAAACTACGGTTTTTTATATCGCTCAATTCAACAACTTTTACTTTCCCAAGCTATTATTCCTTGTTTTTGGTATTGTATAGTTTCAGTTTTTAATGACTTCAATTCTAGCTGTAAGAGTTTTCCAGGTAGTAACCTTGTTTCTTTAATTAGCGTACGTTCTTAATTCTTCACTCTAGGTACATTAAGTATCCTTGGGAAAAATGTTGGCAGTTGGCTAAGTAGCTTTGATGAACTCTAATCTGCTTATTATAGTATTTATCTGTAGGCAAAGCTTTCTCGTAGTATGATTCTGTTAACCTTTTTAATTTATCATTTTAATTTGGAAATAGATATAGGAATATGTAGCGAATTGCAAATTAGCCAAAACCACTCCGTTGGATGTAGTAAATTGAATTGGAACGCTACTTCTGCTGTTCTATGATGTGGTTTTCTATAAACTCCAATACGAGAGAAATTGTCATCCTCACTAGCAGAGTATATTATACCTACTCTATTATTCCTTACCTTGAAGGATGTTGAAGAAATTCTCATTTCCTATATACTCTTTAGGACGACATCGATTTTTGCATGCGGATTATAAAATTGTGGTTCGATAAAAAATACATATGTGAAACTCATATGAGCTATAGAATATAATGGTCCTTCACCTTAGCTTGAATTGTTACCATTATAGTTGTGAGGTATGTTTAGACTAATTATTTACTGAAAGAAACAAAGCTTAAAAAATAGTCTCACTTTGCCTCATCAATTCCCCATGCACAAATTCAAGGATTGTGAAGTTAGAATTTAACTGCTAGCTTTCACTTTACAGAAATAAACTTCAGCGTATTCGTGTCTATAGAGGAAAAAAGTTTAAATGTAGACTTTTGCACGAGCCATGTCGAGAGAGGGCTAGAGGGAAAATGTTGGAATGGAATGGTAAATAAAGGGAAATGATTTGAGTCTCTGCGGTAATTGCTAATGCATTCAACTATGCCTGTCATTTCCATAAATTTTTCTGAAAATTGTAATATGACGCGGTGATGAGTATTTAAGAAAAGAGAAGCAACAACTCGGATTCTATGCCCATGCAAATGGCTTCTGCTGGCCTTGAATCTTTATATGTACATACGTTACACAAGAATGTGTGTGCGAACATTTTTAACGTCTTCGGGTAACGCAATCCGCTTCAGCATCTTTTATTGGCCTTTTGGTACAAAAACATTGTACCAATGGTCGTACGAACTTTACCGCAATCCAATTACAACGACTCTCTATATAATTGACTTCTACAGGGTATAACAAAAGAAACTAAACTGGGAATAAAATTTCATTTTCTAATACAAACAAAATAGAACAATAATGTGAATATTTTGTCTATTTTCATGCTGAACATAATATTTTTTTTAACATCCAAATATTGTTTTTATGAACACTGATTCTTTAACGCTTGCTAAATCCAAGTAAGTTTAGTAAGTTTAGTTAAATAGTTTCATTGACCCTGTTTTATTTCTAATTTTAGTTCATGTTTCAGAAAAGAATTTTTAAAATTGTTGCGTAACACAAAGTACAAAGGCAGAACCTGTAGGGTGTATTTTTTATATTGGTGAAAATGGTAAATCTTGATTCTGCATTTTCATAGTCAGAAAATATCAAACTTTACTTTTGAAACACCCTGTAAATTTCCACCACGTCCCAATTGACTTATAATATCCACGTGTATTAATAATCTCATTATCTCTACTTTAACTCTCTAATGTGTCAAGATGCACTGTTTCTGTTACTACTTGAAATATCCTTGTCGTTTCATCACTTCGTTCTGTCCAATTATCCTAAAAATTGGAGCGTAAACAGAATTAAAGCTATAAATTCATCACATTGCCTTGTTGCTTAGACTTATTAGAGTGTGGTGAAAGCTAAAAAGTTATTAAATACAGTCGACTCACACATTTCGTTCATGAATATGGAGAAAGTAAACACGGATTGCTGACTGACTAAAGTTGTTTTCCATTGAAAGTACAAAGTATCTGAATATATTTACTATACGTATTTCTTATACATATACAAAATACAAAGTTGTCGTGTCGACTTCAAAGTTCAAAATGGCGAAAGATTCATAATGAATAATTAAATTAAATGTACAATGCTCGCTAAAGGTTTTCATCGATTTGTTTCGCATTGCAACAGCATGTACCTTGCCCACCGCAAATAAATTATGTGTACATACGTTTGCAAAAGTAATTTTAGAATTGTTATTACCTACACGTATGATTAGCCGCCTCTTTCTGCACAGTAGTCGAAATGGTTTTTGCAAAGTGCAACAAATCAATATTATTATCGCGCTCAGTAAATCTGGAAAGTCAGATATTATATAAAAGTCATACTATAAACACAACTGTTAAAATGAAAGTAGGCAATAGTGGCACGTCCAAAGATCTTTCCACAGTAATACTTACGTAGTGAAAAATACATTTAATTTATAACACTTTTTGACCATGGTATATTTAGGAAAGTAAACAGTAATGCTAATGGCTGTACTAAAATTTAACGTTACAGCACACTAATAATTAACGGACACAGGTTCGCAAAAGCATTTGTAAGTACCTATTCAAGGTCTGAGAGTTTTTTACAACATGTAGGCAAATATTTGTCTCTGTTTTCGCTGAAAAAATAATTTCCGGAGTTAGGGCTTTAGCATGGAACTATGAAATTTGCAAAAAAGTTGACTTGATGTTCTGCCACGAAAATTTAATTCCACATTTAACAATCTTCCAAACAAATAGGCTGAGGGTAATATGTGCACGATCTGGCGTGTGCTACTTGTACACATCATAAATACTAACCAGCACAGATAGGTACTTCAAATCTAATAGAATCTTGTTTAGTGTCAACTTTTTATCGCAAAACTTTTTTAACCTCATGTGCATATTATGTGAATATTGAACAATATCAAGTAAAAAATCGGCAACGTTCTGCTAAGAGACGCAATTACTTAGAAGTACGCTTCAAAGTTAAAAGTACATGCAAACTTATGTGATTACGTTATTAATATCCTAATGCTTCAAACAACTTTCCATCCTGTCATTGCTCGTTTAGCCACCAGATGAAGGGCGTAAATATTTTATGGTTTTAAAAAATGCTGGCTTCAAATATAATATTATTATGGAAAAATTGGCTCTTCAATCTTCATCCATTCACTTCTTATTCAAATTAAACATTTTATTTCAGCACCACACTATAATACGTCCTTCAGCTCTGTTTATTAAGTACAGTACTCAGCACGAGGCTTACAAACAGCTTAACCATGCATATATTGAGTGTAGTAGGAATCATAAAAGAATTTTTACAGAAATCTACGCATTAATGTCTTCCATGAGGAAGATTTGCTCAAAAGCCTTTACAACACACCATAATATACATACCAAGGCAGCCAAGCGATTTTTCTTTTCTATAAACCAAATATAACTTCAGTCTTCAACGACAGCTAACTGCTTTTTATTTGTCTATGCTGCACATTAGCAGTGCACACATTTCATTTTTTTATTCTTCTTTCAAATATCTCGACAAACTTTTTCTGTCATTCTATGGTCTCTTCTATTCTACTCTAGCCATGGTCGCTCAAACAAACAAAATGAACACTACACCATACCATATACACAATGCAAACAAACAGGCTTGTTTTCCTTGCATTATTATGGAAAAAAATCCACATTATTTTACATAGTACACTGAGCTAGAATATTATTACCATATCTGCTTGTTTTCACCTGTAGTATTATACGCTGAAATTAACAATATGATTTCACTGTTATTGCTCATGCTATACCCATTTGATAGCCGTATAGCACCATTAGCAGGGCATTTACATTATTCATGTCTGAAATATATGCCTAATACATATTTATATTTTGCCAGATAGATCCTTAATATTTACTATACACATCCTTTGTTAGTCTTTTAGTATTACGCAGTGCACCGTAGTGTATAAAGCACTCAGCTGAAATAGGGCTGCACTTACCTCTCCCGTCGAATATACATGTTGTGTCTGAAGTTTCACCAGTTTCTTCCAGCTCAGCAATTACAGGCCAGAGCAAACAAAGGACGACAAATTTATGCCGCACATTCTTTATTATAAATTCCGCTTCTACATTCTATACGATGATCCTCTTAGCATAATATATGATATAATAGTATAGAATACGAATAAAATGTGTAGTAGTAGGCATAAAGCATGTTGATAGGTATATTACACTCGAGAGAATTTGTCCGTGTGTGTAACTAATACATCTTGGTAATAATAAGATATTGAAAGCGGATATAGGTCTGCCATGAAAAGGCGAATGCTCACGTAGGTTATTTAGATAAGCAAAAGGAGCAAAGGCGAAAAATTAAAAGAGCAGATTATGAATGAGGATTAATGTGCGCTTCCTCAAGGGCACAATGAGAGAAGACTAATGAGAGGTGTTTACCATTGACGTCTTAATTAATGAATCGGTGGTGAATTCAATAGGAATAGTTTCGCATACAGACGACCAGCATTTTCACCAGAGTCTCAAAACCTTGAATAGCATCACTCTAAATGTGCAATAGATCATCAAAAGCTCCTACTAAGTCTACATTTACTTTCCTTCAACGTACCATAATACTTATACATCACACTATAACCTCCACATACATTACGTATATCAACACGCTACTTACAGTAACAGTCATTGTAACCTAACAGGCTCTCTAATGGAACAACCCACGAGCGCTAGTTATTCATCCTTGTGTGTACAGTGGAGTCCTAAGCAAAGTTTTTAGAGAACCTATTAAAGATTTCGAGGAAGGGTCTACGTCTAAAGATAACAGAAGAATGTTCAACGACAGAAACTATACCCCTACAACCTCCACTACTACACTCAAAGTGAAGGGAGAAAGAGGTTGCCTGTGAAAGCGACCATGAAGGCTTACACATACATTGCGACTCTCTCTCTCTTTCTCCGTGGCACATGGAGTACATAAATATATACATTGGCTGGTTTGGGTTAGCGGTGGTGGCACAGTTTCTCAAAGTTCTTGCTCATATCGCATCAGTTAAAGCGGAGGCTAAGACTGATTGTAGAGCCGGGTTAGGTTAGAATTACAGAGTGGAAGTTAGACGACTCGTGAGTCTTTGTGTGTGCTAACTAAGCTGAAGTTGGAATTGGTGGCGACTTCGTTTCGTTTCACTGCACAGTTTCCTTGTCTGTAGTACATACATATATACATAAGTAGCATGAGAAAGAGGGCGAAAGAGAGGAAGAACATAGAGTCAAAGCATACGTATTAGTCCTCGTAGTATTCCTACACATATAAGTAGTACGTATCTTGAAATAATAGTGGGACAGAAATACATAGGAATGCAATGCATACCGCCGCTGAAGGAAAGCAAGTACCTAAGTCGTACTACTTAAAAGAAAGAACCTGGCTAAGCTAGAGGGTATTGTAGTAGAAATATTAGAAGTAGGAGCAGTTGTACTACGGGACAATGAGCAGGACAACGGTAGACTAGCAATATCAACTAGGCACTTTTCTTTTCTCCTTCTACAGATATATGTACGTGTAGAGTATGCAAGGGTGATGGTCTTGGTATTCTTTCGGAGTGGTAGTAGTAGTAGTAGTAGTATTGGTAGTAGTAGTGGTAGTAGTAGTAGTAGTAGTAGCAGAAGAAAGAAGTAGGTACGAATACATAAGCAAATCAAGCTTTAGGGAAGAAGAAAACGAAAAGAAGAAGAAGAGTCATGTTGTATGTCGTCCTTTGGAGTACTAGCTACACACTGAGACTACAAATATTATACTCTGAAAGAGTCAAACCAAACCACACGAATACCAACCAGCTAGCTTAAAGTGGCATGGCAGTAGTTGGTAGTGTAGTGGTGGTGGCAGTCGAAGAGACGAAGATGCAGAAAAGACTTTCCCAGTCGAACCAAGCTTAACACTGTACACAGTGAGAGAATGGGAGAAACTGGAAGAGTGAACGTTTCGGTTGTGCGACGTATGTGCTAGGAATAGCACCACAGCCCCACACTTTCTTCTGTGGAAGTAGTAACCATCCAAGTACATATCTTGCATCGGGCTTTGTAATATGTATGTGTGTATTAGCACAGAGCAGAGAGTAGAGCAATATACCAGGAATATAATGGCAATCGCTCTAGTACCTACTAGCTGAGTGCAAAATGGTACGAATAAGAAAGAATATTTATACAGAGTACCCGGGAACAGTATTATGTGCAAGAGGAGTAGTAGTGGTAGTATGCTACTGGTTCAGTGTACTAACTGCTTCTAGTCTACTACTGCTAGCACATTTTACTATCATATCGCAGTAAGTAAAGGAAAGTAAAGTAAAGTGCAAGTATATTTTATAAGGAGCAGAGCTGAAGGGAAGTAAAACAGAACACACGTAACATAGTAGTGGAGGGAGTTTATGCCGGAGAAAGAGCGAGAGACAGATAGTGGATTTGATATAGAAATAAGACTGTGTGTGTTGGTTGTGATGTGGATGTAGTATATGGTGTGTGTGTGTGAGAGTGTGTTGGTCGTTGAAAGTAGAAAGGGTAAGGGACTAGCGTGCGTTTTCGAATCCTCCATGTTCTGACTGTGTATGTGTCGCTGTGGAAGTGGAAAGGCTTGGAGAAACTTCAGTACTCCGGAGAGAGAAAGTAGCGGAGCTGGTAGTTGAACGAGCCGAAGCGGGTGAAACATACGCAAGAAACCGTTATAGAACCCTCTCGCTCAGTAAAGAATGTGATGCGAACCAGGTGTGGCATCACCAACAGTAACAGCAGCCAGCGGTCTCTCTGTCTTTTCCATTCTGGACTTTCGTCTTCAGATTGCCCTGTCTGTGCTTTCACACAGCTATTCCACTTCCTTCATAGTTCATATTATTATTCTTCTACAGAACATACGCAGCACCGCGGAGACTACCAGCACTGTATTGTACTCCACAGCCAGTAGTACTGCTATTCTCCTGTACTCTATGTATTCATTACTTGACTTGCTTCTGCTCCGAGGATGTGAGTGAGACTCGGTATAAACATATTCTCGTCTACTACTCTCAACTATCACACCGCCACCACCACCACCACCAACATCTGACAACTTTCTTTATACTGCTGTTACATTCCTAAGACTACGAAGTATATAAACACGCCACAGCTACAGCACACGGAGCACATACACACATACACACGGACTTTCTCAATCTTTTTTGTCCTGGACGACGATTATTCGCGATTATTTACTGTTGTATTGCAAAGTCGTGAGTTGTGTGTATGTGAATTGTGTGTAGGTGAGATAGTGAAAAGACACGCGTTGTATATCATTATTATCGTTATTATTACAGGAGTGGTGGTAGTCGAGGTGGAAGTAGCCGTTGCACGGCATAGCTGCACATTGCACAAAGGTTCTTACCCCAAGAAAGCAACCACCGGGAAAAAGATAGGATAGGACTGTGTAGGACGACAACACTCGGCTCAGGTTTATTCGGGAGCAGTTGCTGGAAGAGGAGGAAAGTTGTTTGGTGCGAGAGCGACTCTGAAACATTACTGCTATTAGTCGTTCTGCCGTTAGCTGTGAAGGCTGAGTGTTCTTCTTCTTAATATCTCCAAGTAGTTTCACAACCTGGCCGGACTGGAGTGCACAGACGATCTGTTGTGGCCGGTTTTCTTTTTCACTTGTACTAGTTCTACATAGTACTGGCGATTACTTTTCCGCTGCAATAAACAAAGAGTTTTCATCTGCCAGTGTGTGGATGTGTGTGTGTTTGTGTGTACACTTAAGACATTACCACGCAAACTTAGACGCTCACATTTACTCTCCAGCCACCAGATATCAAATATACTCGTATACAGAAGGTTACAGAACGATCTAACCTTCGTCGTATTGATTTTATTTCTTGCGTCTTACCAATACTAGAAGTAGGTATGTACATTGTACATTTACGTACTTATCGCTCTGTGTTTTTGTAAACATTTACTTGTTACATGAGACTGTAAAAGTTACACTGCGTACAAATCAGTATTGTGTGGCAGTTCGGGCCACCTCCACTCAACTTGTTCATATTTATCTCGCGTTTCCCCATCAAGCTGTCCCGTCATCATTTCCATTCCCGTTTTCCTTCCCGTTTCCGCTCTTCCCAATTCTGCACTGATACAACTCCCGAATAAATATTATGTCAATTTGTGCTGGGTGTTGTTGACTCGTTTTTGTCAGTCTCGGTACATCTACGACTGGAATTGCATCATCTCCGCTAACAGACACTGTAGAATTGCTTCTTGTAATGGTAATGGCAATGTCCACTCTCCATTTCAACTTCAACTGTCTCCCATAATTCAACACAACTCCACTCTCACACACAACCAAGTTAACATCACAGAAAACTCCAAAACTTTGTGTGTGAAACTTTTTCTACAAATAATCCTAGAATTGTAAATCCGTTCTCCAAGCTGAACTTTTGACCGTACGAAATTATTTTGGTACAATTAGTTAACAATTACAAATTCAACGAATTTAGTGCCAAGTCTTGTATTTCTGTACTTATTGTTGAAATAGTTTCTAGCATGACAATCGTCATCGGTGCCATTTCACGAATTCCCTATACCCTTGAAGCTGTCGATTCTCAAGTGCTTTGTGATCACGGACACTCACTCATCTGTGTCTGTACAACTGGGTCTGTGAGGAAGAGCAAGCCAACTTTTACTTCCCCTCCTGAGACTTTGGTCACCTCACATTTTTACAATTCTTCTATTATGTGCTAGCCTTTATGAATTGAATGTGAGCCGAATCTCAGTATGTTTGGAGGCCTTAAAAGTCACAGTTTATCCAAGCTTGCCCTCTCCAAATTCCTTTCTCAAAGCATGTAAGCCTCATTCTAACATTTGCATATCATTATTACAATCATTATTACTACAATTATTATTATTATTATTATTACTAAATTACTAATAATTTATTATATCATCATTATAATATTATACCTTAAACCATTTACTCTAATACAGTGCAACTTGTTCAATCATCAGTCACTTTGGTTAAAACTATCCACTAATAAAATGACTAATATAATACTAGCTAACTACACAGTTAGAAAACATCTTGTAACATATATCTATAGATGAAACTAGATGGAATTAACCTTTGGACTAACTTGTTAGGAGAAAACAGATTGTTCCTTAGTTTTAAAGCAAACTAACTAAATAAACTTGCACTTTGTATTTTCTTCGGTATATATATGTACAGAGTTGGTAAGTACAATAATATGTGAAGGCCTCCAGGAGGCAAACGGAAAGTCTTTTGTCTTTACTCTCAACTAACAGTAGACAAGTACTAACTCACTTTTAGTAATTTTATATGTGACTATCTTGTGACATTGTTTGTCTAGATGCTAACCTTCTGTTTGTTGAATTAGTAATTCAACGGCAGATACCTAAGCTAACAACTGTGCCCCTGTATTGTGTTCTGTACTGTGGAAACCAGCTAACTCGTATTTTTGTAGTAAAAAGTGTTCGTACAGTCTCCTGCTAACAAAACGTCACAGATACTAACAGAGCTTTGAATATAAGTAACGTGGACTTTTGTGTACACTCGCTCACTCATTGTCAGCTTCCTTTCCTCCGTTCCCTAATGTATGTCTTAAGATATCTCTAATAGAGCAGAGCGCTAAGATTCATTACATGAAACTCTATAAAATGCTCAAGTTTTTCCACTCGAGTAGTCATCCGACAAACATCAACTAAAACTTGTCTTCCATTAATGCCCTCAGTAGTTCTACTTCTACACAAGGCCACCAGTATGCGAATTTACGATCCGTCTTGCAAAAACACATAATAGGACGACGAACGCTTTTTCTCCTTTTATTCTAGCAGATTGACCATTGCTCATTGTCAGAGCTACTGTTACATATCAGAGCTTTTTCACTCATTTTGTAAATGTGTCTGCAAAAGGTATTTATGGTATTACACACGTATAAGACCATAGCCCGTCAAGTTGTGCTCGACATACACAATATCCAATAAAATATAGCGGACTACCTACAAACCTACATAGTGTAGGCCATTAAATCTGTAAGAGTTGAAGAAGTATTGCCGACACTGCAACTTTGACGAAATTGCCAAGAGGTTTTTCCAAGTGGGTCTCGGCTCGCGTCGTCTTTCCTGTCGACAATATCAAACCAGGCTCGATTATGTCAGGCGGAGTGATCTGATAGATGTCCGATATTTTCATTCATGTCAATCCCATCTGCTCGACGGATCAACCAACTATTTATAAAAGTTAGCTTCCGTTATAATACACATGAAACATTCCGTACAGTGGTAATAGTTGGAAAAACATCATATTACGTGTCACGATACTGACACCATTACCACTCTAACCCTTTTAACTAGAGTTTTGCCCTTTAACTCAGACTGCTGCGTCTTATATTATGGAGTAGAAACATGCAAGTATTCTCTCTCCGGGCAATATTGCACATACAGTATTGTAGGCTAAAACATGTGCATTAGCTCAAGCTTGCAATCTCTCAGCTCTCCGTACAGTGTAATGTATGCATGTAATAATCTATTGTGCAGTCAAGTCGCCTAAATACTCTGTTCGTATATTTTAGACGTTATTGGGTATTGTTAGGTGAAACTACCACTACTGGCAATAGCAACACTAGTACTGAACTCAAGTGTCGTCGACCGTAGAGAAAATAGGCTAAGTATCTGACTAGCTTAGCAGTGCAGTCCACATTCCACTTACGTTATTCCCTGGCAGTGTGTGGTGCTATATGAAAAACGGGAGAGTGCAAGTAAATAGTAGGTCGACGGTTTACTCAAACTCAACTACTCCCTTTTGCGTAATATAATCATACAAAGGCTGCTGTCTTGCCTTGACTTGACTTGGCTCAATGTTGTGTTATATTAGGCTGATCGTGAGTATGAGATATTATATTATTGGTATGGCAGCCAGGCAAGAACGGGAAGATATGCTCTGCTTCGTTGCAAAACATTTTTGCTCGTTGCATCTTTTCGATCCTACGTTCAGCAGATCCTAGCAGGTATCCGATAAAGTATGGCCACTACATTCAGGAAACAACCGGTCGAGCAGTCGAGAATAGTTCTACGCTCGAAACTACGATTGTACATCTGAATCGCAGACAGCTTGGCTTCAAACAGTCATTAATGTATGCATTATGTTCACAGACATTGAAATTTATTTCCTAAGCTTGTCTATCTTCTTAAGATACCTAATCAATCAAGTACAGTACACGAGTTTTCAATTATTCATCACTATAGATCTGACTGAGTTACTTGTAACATTAGAGTTATACGTATTACAAAATCGGAAACAGCATACCGTATAGAGTTATTTTGCTACCTAGTTAAATTAAACCATTTGTAACACTATCTAGTTTATAAATAATAAGCTGCTGCGAAAGAGAGTTTAAATAACTATCGTAATTGTGTAGCATTTAAAATAGTGAAACTTAGGATTCACTATTATAAAACACATATATTTATTATTCGGATTTTTTGCGTTGTCGGAAATCAACTTTTACATTAGAGGTAGTAAAGGTAGTTTGGCGGCTATAGCTAGAGTAGACATTTTACAGATTTACCAACATGAGATTTAGTTTTCTTTGAAAGCTAAAAAAAATTCGGATAATTATTTCTTCTTAAGTTTAAAAGCTGCAGAGAATGCCAACCTCAACTCCGTTCATTCGTTTTCTTGAAGCAACATAAAATATTATTAATACTTAATAATATTATTTTAAATAGCTCCCGCGATTGTCCTGAAATGCGTTCGCATATCTATGACTATTGTGTATATCTATGACTTTTACATGTTAGTGTACCACTGAGTCTGCGTAATCTACTTTGACAATAATACAAAATTAAACGTGGCAGATTTTACTTCGTCATTTGAATTCGCAGTTATCCATTAATTTATCATTCATACAGACAGACAGAACAGACTGCTCCCATACAACCATCTACGGTAGTGAATAAACAAGCAACTTTCTAAACTGACAAGGCTAATAGAATTAAAGGATTGTGTGCATTGAGCACAAAAATCGTAAGACGAATAGAATTTATTGCACCAATAATTAGACATCTAATCATTGTGCATAATTAACGCGATTTCCATGTGTTCTACTAATAGCGTAGTTCTGTCAGAATTTATTTTGTATAGGTGAAGAAATGCACGGTTGATAAGAATGGCCCACCTGCTAGGATCGACGATACTTAGGATCTGCAAGGTAGAAGGACACGTTGCCTGGAGCCGTATGGTTTAACCTGCAAACATGAGCTCTGTGTGTTCACTATAGTTGTTCAGAAGCAGAAGTACGTTATTACACCATCCGAAAAACGACTCTATAAACATTTTCATGAGAGTTTCTGCCACTCACAATCATCAGCAGCTCTTAACGTCCTACCTAATAATATTATTTCTTTTGGTCAGTCAATAGTAATACTCTCCGGGGAAATATTCTATTCAATGTGATGCAATGCCAATGTGCTTTTCGCTAACAAAATAATCCATAATAGAAAATGCTCTCATTATATTTACCTACGATGTATTTACATTGTATTTTACTTGTGGATGGAAGATGGGATTGTTGGTATCTCTACTGGAAGTCTAATACTGCAATGCTGATTGTGAGCAAGTTTGCAATTCCATAGAAATTGCCATTGGTATTTTCACAATTTTTACTATCTGTATGTGAGTACAATACCAAAGTTCATTACAGTACTCCTCATGATGGCATCGTGGTTTTCTATGTGAATACCTAGCTATACGTCAAATATGGGAAAGGGAAAGACAGCTCGCTGTAAGAGCTTTGAGTTTTCCTCGACTAACTTTCCCAACGAGTTCGTAGAATCATTGGCTTTGCAAGCACAAAGCAACTTAGATGCTGTTAAAATAAATCGTTAGTTACAGCTTCTACAGTAGTTTGACTTGTTTATAGAGGACCAACCCTTTATTCGACTTTCGAAATTGTTAACATGTATGTATTGTACATGGTATAATTCCTCTTGAACTACTTAATATTGCATAGATGAAAGCCATGCCAGAGCACACACCATCAACTCCAAAATTCAATATTATGTAAAATGTGTAGCTTCAGCAATATGCATTTCGCAAACGCAATATCCTCTGCTCTTTTGCATTTGAATACTTCATCTAAAAATATGTTTACATCAAAAAATGGTTCTGTGTAACTTTTTGCAAAAAATTATCGCATTCTCCTAGAAGCACTACTTACCTAATCTCACGCAGCATTTTATTCACAAGCAAATAAAAAGTAATAACAGACTTATTACTTGGCTTGATGAAAAATTGTCTTAATAGCATTTCAAGTGTGCGCTGAAGCAGGAATTTTCTTTGCTTCTTCAAGACAATAACTTCCATCGCAAATAATAATATTGTATTTGCACAGAATCGAATTGGAAGCAGACTCTGGGCGAAAAACACAATTCAAAGCTTAATATTAATATGTACCGTCTTCTGACTTTTTCATAGATCGTAGAGAGTAGGTATATATATTATATGTCCATAAAATGGGTCGAATGGATAAATCAGACTTCCAGCTATTCTTTTTTACTCTACCACATTTGACGTACAATAAATAATATTTTTCAAAAGGGTAGGCACGATCAATTCATTCCAGAAAAGCGAAAATATCAAGCAGTCTAGTCGACTCTTTTGTTAATGGATGAAAAAGAATTTCTTGAATAAATTTTACAACAACTGATACTAGTACAGACATATATATATATATATACATGCAATAGAATTGGTTATATTTACGAACACCCGAGTAAATACTACTATGTTTAGAGACTTTGTATTTACATAGTGTTCATTCGTGAAGGCTATATGTGACTTACCATAATGCTTTCACTCTACTGTGTGATACTACGCATATTAATACAGATGTTGATTAATAAAAAATACGCATCATGCTTCAGCTCACTTAAAAAGATATCTCTGCAGTATTTGGACAATGAGATGGTGTTCCAACGCGTCAGAAAATGAACGACACGTTGTGCAAAGAACTTAGCAATTACAAATATTTGAGTTCTCTGAAAATGTAATACATAGCAAACAAAGATTTCAAGTAAAAAAATTGAATGAAAAATCAGAGCACAACAGCAGGTCTTATATAGCAGTAAGGCTGTGTAAGTAATGCTGGTTGCATTCAACGTTCGTCCTTAAGGTTTTTCTGCCATTGTCATCAATAGACTTTGTGTGTACAACGTGTAGTAGAAGTAAAAAACTGCGACATAAATAAATCGCGTATAGAAAGAGGAATGATTTCACAAAGTGTGTGGATATCGCAAAAAACGAGAAGTGGAGCATAGCTGAGTCATTCTGCCAAGTTAGAAATCAGAGTATAGGAGAGAAGTCACGATCAGAGTGGATGAACAGACAGACAAGCCAGGCAGTTGAAAGGTAAAAGTCTTGGCTGTGTATAGAATAGTCAAGAGTCAAAGGGGATGTTCAAGTTAAATCTTCAAGCTTAGATGGTTAGCACTTGACAAGCTGCTCTGTAAATATACCATGACATAATGAAGTAGATGAGAGCTTGAAGCTGGTTGACATTGCTACATTATTGTGAGTTCTATTGACTCGCATACCTACCCTTTCTATATGCACCGTTTGTTATAAATTTATTTCCACATGCAAAGCCGTGTACAAACGCAGTTCACAGCAACATGCAATTTGCAACACAACCAGTCAGAGTCAGTTCTCTGGCTGGCTGAAAGAAAAAAGAACAACCTCGAGCTGAATGTTCAACAAACAGAAATTTATTATTCACCCTGATATTATTTATTGTCGAGTCGTTAAACCAAGCAAAAATTAAATAAACTTATAAGAATGTTATTTATTGCACTTGCTACAACTTAGCATGGAAATAACTGGTCTCGCGTAAACAGTGATATTATGAACATGCATTCCAGC
This sequence comes from Pogonognathellus flavescens, assembly GCA_019776165.1. Lineage (NCBI taxonomy): Eukaryota > Metazoa > Arthropoda > Collembola > Entomobryomorpha > Tomoceridae > Pogonognathellus > Pogonognathellus flavescens. The sequence goes on along the minus strand of JABASD010000292.1, from coordinate 17,966 downwards.
AGAAGATTGCGGTAAGACAGTAAAAACAAGAAGAGTCATATGTTTTACATAATTCATGATAGTAGTAAACCATTATTAAATTATAAAATCTGCTCCAGTGACGCACAAGGAAGCACAATGTTCGTGACACAAAACAACAAGCAAGGAGATGACTCTGTTGAAGTCACTTCAAAGTTTCAGAGCAACGCTGCCAGCCAAAACACAAAGAGAGTTTCTCACAAAAAGAAAAATGGTGGACACAGATATTTGGAAGTTGGGTTTGTAGAAGCAGTTGGTGCATAAGTGAGAGAAGACTATTCTGACAGGCAGTTTTTCAAGAGCCTCAGTGTCAGTACGGATGCCTTGAGGTACATTGCAGCTTTATATACACAGACACACAAACATAATATTACCCCACATATTATCCTGGTATATAGCACACACATTTCGAGGAACGAAAGTATCTTGTGATGTGTGAAAGTCAACTTGAAGGTTTATATAAACCTCTGGATTTTGAGAGAACACTTTGCGAATTTCTTCTTGAGTAGGACACAGGATATTAAACTGAGTAAGAAGCATTAGTTGTTCTCCGAGAGTTTTTTCGAGAGCATAACAACCTTCTTGACGATTCAAGTGTTTTGTATAGGAGGGAAAGGAAGTGTAGACAATGAATAAGAGCGTTGAAGAGGAAGTTAGTTGATCTACAGTTTCTCTTCCTACTTACCTAATAGCAGTAGGACCTCAGTACCACCACCACCATACATAGAACCATAGATAGAGATACACGACACAGTGCAAACGTTCTGTATGAGTCGCATAACAAAGAAAGTCGAAGGCAGAAGAACCAAACAACACACACACACACAAAACTATATATACTACATTAGTAGATAGAGTTGGAACAACTCAACCTACTTGCAAGAGAATGGTACAAAACACATCTCTAGCAAAACTGGCTGTTTCTTTTACTCAAAGGTACTAAAACTAGAGCCAGAGTAGAATTACTACGTGGAACTGGTGGTGGTGTTCGGAGTAAAAGTGTTGCTGCTGCTGCTGGAAAGTCTTTTTGTGTGTCACTGAAATTTCTGGCTTTTCCTTGGTAGCGTCTTCGTCGTTGTTTGTAGTAGAGTGTGGTATTTACTGTGGTTTGCCCTCCCAATTTTCGTTCTATCAACTCTTCCTGCCAAACTCCAATAACTACATTTGCTTGCAGTGAATGCCACCATTGTTCCTGTGTGGACGTAATACGCGGTTTTCTCGGCTATAGAAGCTGTTCCATAAATATACGACGACAATATATTAAATGCAATTGTGTGTGTGTATGTATTATGTGGTTGGTGTGTACAATTTCCTGTTGTACGTACACAATGCTCGTGTTTCTCCATACGTCTTCCTTTTTACAGTTCATTTCTAAGCTGTTGAGAAGTATTATGCCGTTATTATGGCCAAGTCACTGTGTGTGGTGTTTAAATAGAGGAGATAGGGCACATAGAATTCAGAATCACATATCTTCACCGTCTTCACGAGTGGAAATGAAAGAAATGAGGACACAAGGTCCAAGTCATCCAGAATGTTAGCAGAAAGCCAGAGAGGAGTATAGAATAATGTTGTGTATGTTTTCGTATAAACAGGATAATATTATACTTCTTCCTCCTGCTACTTCATATGAGCACCACACATACTGTTAAGCAGTAGGTAGTCTAAGAAATACTTGTTGATGATCTGGCGTGGCTTTGGGTGTACTATGACCAGTATATATTATCTGCAGTAACATGCCGTCGTCGTAGTAGGAGAAAGTACACACAATGTAGACTCCTTGTAGTCTTGAGCCGTGCAGAGCAAGGGGAGACTATCCAAGCTCAAAGACTTATGGCATCACTTTTTCTTGTAAGGAAAGTTTTAGTTTCTAGGCACACTTGCTTTTCAGACGCTGAGCCAAGAGTTGAAAAGAAAGTGGAGAATCCTCAATAAGGAAACGCAAACCAAGCTTAAAATCATGGTATTAGTACTGCTAGGCCACTCAAGTTAATGCAAACATAACATCTAATTTTATGCTATCCAATGAAATGTAATCTGACTCAACTAGGGGAATTTAATGAAAATTTACTATATAAACTTACATTGCTTTGTTCTGAATTACACGTGAGAACATAATGTGCCTAGGAAGGTACTACATACCTAGTTACCTCGCCAAACTCTCATTATTTAAGAATAAGTCGCTCTATTATCATTCTTGCGTAGTGTGTAAGGATGGCTACTTCTGTTTACCTCCCGTGTCTACTTCTCCACTTATTTATTATGCTACCTACCCAAATGTGATAGCAAACACTATTCCATTTCACAATCATATGCCTCCCAACAAAAATAGGTACACATTTTCCAAACTAACGAGCCACCATGTTTATTTGTTTTCCTTTTTGCTCAAGCGAAATTCAGCCACCGAAATAAAATCTAATTGTTTATTCTGCTTTGTGAATTGCAACGTGAGGGGTTAACTACTTTGTACAAAATAACAATAGAAACTCTACCATGGCAGCCATTTTGCTTTCTTCGGATTGTAGTAGTACTGCTGTACATATTAACTAGCAATCACAACATAGTCAATAGTGTATTTGTATGTATATAGTTATACCCTATGGACAAACAAAATATATCCTCCTACTGTACATTTAAAGTTAAACAAAATTGGAAGTACACAGTAAATAGCAATTGTAAAAACAAAAACATGCAATTAGTACAAAGCATATAAAGCACAATAACAAATGAAGGAATCAAAGAAAAGCTAAGCCGTGTCAGTCTAACAATCTTATGTACTCTAACGATAATACAATAAAAGTTCATGGTGTAAGACTTCCATGTACAGAAATAAGCTGACGGATGGAAGTATATATCCTCCTAATCGAATAAAAGAATTAATGAGCCACAACTAATTCCACATTGGGATTACCAAATAGCATTAGTAGCAAATTGAAATTGGGTTAAGGCGATTCTAAAGATATGAAAGTGATGAGATAGATGTACAAAGTTAATGGAGTGAGTCGACTACAATTAATTATGCGTACGTTCCATGTTTTTCTCTGCTTACTTAATGTTAGTGCAAGAAAGCAACGGGTTGAATTCTGTCCACGCAAGAAAGTATTAGTATTACACACAATATGAACTTGGAAGCTTATAATGGAATATACCACAAGATGAATAAAGTGACTTAAGTTTTAATAGAATAATAGAGAACACATGTAATAATAATAATACGCTGGCTGAGCAACTTGAGTAACGGCGTGTGTATTTTATATCTGATGGTTGTAAGTATTAGTTGTAGTCGTAGTTTATTATTGAATTGATAATATTCTGGGCTGGTCGTCGCCGAATAGCCAGGCCATTGAGTTCAGAGTAACAAAATCGATTTGTGATTTATGTTCTGCTGCGTTTGACTTGATGGGATCGATTTTCACTCATAGGGCCCAACTCGAGTAAGAACTCATTCTGTTTTGCAGAATATTAATCTTCCTGTTGTTCTCTGTTTCAGTGTTATCATATACTTTTCTAATAATATCATATCCCATAACGTATCGCATTGTAGTCCTATTCTCGTGTTACCTAGCTAGCTCCATCCATACACCACCTACTGTATTTAGTGCAGAAAAACTCAATGTGGCTTCACTACTTTTGTACTCTCTCTCTCTCTATCTGTCTGTCTGTCTATCTATTTCTCTCTATCTATCTCTCTCTCTCTCTGTATGTAGATCTTTTGTATGTTGAATCATAGTACAGTCTTCTTGTTACATAACTATGAGCAGCTCTGAGCTAGTATCGTATCACTATCAACGCTTTGTAATCTACATAAGTAACACGTAACGTACGTATTTAATCCACACGTAACTGACTATACGTACGGAACTTAAGTGTATATCGATGTTGTATGTCTCGCGTATTATCTGCAGCATAATATTATTATACAGTATTGCCATTGCCACCACACTCTCTCTGTGCCTTAAGTATATTGTTATCAGTATTCATACTTACAAGTATGTACAAGCTTAAAGCAGCTCTTTTGTTGTTGTCATAGTCTATCTATATTGTATGTGTATCAGTACTCGGCGGTAAGTCAGATCAAGATAAATGTATCGTACCGTCCCATCATCGCACACAACAACCAACCAACAACCCATTGTATTGCAATACTGCAAAAAAATGATTATGGAATGGCATTTCCCTACTCGACTACTGGAATACTTCCACTCTTTGTGTGGAAAAGTAGTCTCCTGCGTCAAAGCATAAATTATACATAGACATTACAGAATTTTATGTGGTCTGTTCGATCTGTGCATCTGTATTAGTAAATATGAGCACAAATCTTCTTTATATCTGTAACGCAACCCATTTTACGAGTATCTGTGTAATATCTCTCTCCCGGAAGGAATTTTAGTATGTATCTGTTTTAAATGTTCTTTCCCGGTGTAGAAGCACAACATTATATAGCACTGCAGACTTTCACTAATACTTTGTAAAAGTATATTTGCAAAATTCTCTGTTATTTTCCTCGCCCTCTTTCACCCGCTGCTCATTGTCAGTTCTTTCATTGCTGCGGCAATTCACCAAAATCAACCAACTACGCACGAAGGCAAATAGCTGTACTACTAGACACTTGTACTTCGCCGTCATTACTAGATACTTGATATATGAGGAGTCGTAGGAGCAGCAGTGTGCATTAGACAAGAATTTCATCCCAATGCAGTCGAGCTGATATTTTACTCAATCTCCTCGCATATTTGAGTAAGTATGCAGATACAGTAGTATGCAAAATACTGGCACAGAAGAACTTGTGCAAAGATACTTGCGAGATAGATATATTTGCCATTATGTTTACACACTTCTGTTGACATTCCTTGCTTTGCTCTGCTGGATGCAGTGCGTCCTTTGTACTCTTCTTTGCTTTCACCAACAACTCTCATAACATTATGTAAGACTTAACGAATCACACCAGCACTTAAAAAGACGTACTTTGTACGTACACTTCAAGTCAAACAAGGATAGCCTTGTGCACCAAAGTTGAAAGGGACTGCAGTTATATACAGAAGCCCAATTCAGTCGGATGTATGTAAACACGCGGAGTTATAAGGGATAGAATATACGGAGAGGCTCAGAATATCAATACCTCTCCACCCATTTTCGATTCTCGTCAATAAAGTGTAAAACCGACAACGCGTTGTGCGGAAATCTGATGATACGGGAGATATTATATACATTTCAGTTAATGAACTGGAAATGATGACATGTTCTTTGACAGTGGATATTTCGGAAGTTTATGTTTGATATGAATCCTTTATGAAGGCAAGGATCTATTTTATACAATGCTTTAAAGTTATTGGATCATAATATCAAAAGTCTATTATTCCTGGCTCATAGATTGCTCAAACGCGTTAAAATCGCACAATTCTGTATTTTTACGAGATCATATAATTTTAACACAGTGCAAAACGACGTTTTATCAATTTTCGTTTAAAAATATATGTCAAAATACATCAATATTTTTTTGGTTGCGAGATAGTTGCAAGGATGACAATGAAGCATTAGTTCCGTGTTGTGAAAAAACATGTCAAATCATTCCAGGCCGTCTGTTAAAAATTGAATATACTTTTATTACTATTACACCACAGACACAAAAACAATTTCATGCTTTTGTTCTTTTTATTCTCATTGTCCGTGTAACTTTTGTTTGTTTAAATCCAATGCAATATTAAAAAAATTATTGTGAAATACTGTTTGTCCTTGTAAAATACCCTGTACATTGACTGAAGTTAAGTAATGTCACTTGTATGCAAGAGATGTACTGCGAATGTGTACGACGTCATTGTAAGCTATATACGCATAGCAAGTTGTTCCAATTTTGCGTATACGTCTTTCATGAGATGGCGTTTTTTAAAAAAACATATGAAAAGAGCTGTCTTCCGACATCCAGCGAGCGATAGGTCATAGAGTGGTCCGTTGAAGCGAATGCGTTTCAGACAAATTCAATTGTACAATGAGAGAGCAAGTTCTTTCCTTTCGTTTGACGGTCTGGAAAACATTAGTTTGTCTTTCTTCCTCCACTATCTCTTCGTCTTTTCATTCTTCTACTACTACTCTCCCAATCTTCTTTTCCTTCTTTCAACTATCCACTTTAACTATAAATATCTCCGTTCACTACCTTGAGTTTGAACATTTTTGCCTGTATCATTGTACCGCATCATATGGAATGGTCCATTTATTACACAAATCAAGATAGAAAGATGAAGATGGAACTATCAAAAGTTTTTTTCCTTAAAATGCGTCAATAGGGATTGTGCCACTATAATATATATAATATTATAGCTGAAAAAATGTCTTCTCTGAGAAAAATGTGTGCAATAATTTCCGTTTTCAGACTGAGACATACTTTCGAACAAAACATTGTTCTAGAAATCTGTAACTGACATGGACACAACCTTTAATAATTTCTGCTTGATATTTTCCCATTACTGAACTATGTTCCCCATCACTAATCTGAAATAACACAGTTTTTCTGAAAATAACATATTTTTTTAAGAATTTCCTTATCGACTGAATTGACGTATTTCAAAAGTAAGTAAGAATGATTAGGTAGTGTGGTAAATGGATCAAAGAGATAGCATTTTATTAAAAAATATTTGCACATGTAAAAGCATTCGTGCAATAATGGTTTACCATATTGGTTTGTGCTACCGCTAAGTAGATCACGGTAAAATTATTCTTGCCATGCAACATGTTTCCGAATGCATTTAAAAGCGACTACTGCATACACAATGATTATCATTTGCATTGCTTATTTTATTAATAAATAATAACAGGCAGTTATTTAAATAGTATTATGTTATATTATGTAAATGGAGCAGATGGTAATACTATGGCTAGTATGTTTGTATAAGTTCATGGATAAAAGAGGACACACCTTCCTGTCTCGTCGTGTCACCATGTCAAGTTGTGTCTGTGCCATAATGTAGTCAAGAGTATTTAGATTCACACACTTATGCAGTTATATTATGTTATAGCCTTGGTGGTATATCCACATAGTCAACCATAAAAGGCCAGAAGTAGTCGTCCTAGTACCATTTGAGTTGCTTTTCCACTCTGTTTCTCTGTCAGATCTTCAGTTGCATGTTCATGCAGGAAATGCTCTTCCTTCCAACGTTTCAACCAAATTCCTGAATTTCTTCTGGCATGAATCAAGACTTCGTCATGTCAACTCATGCAAAATCATCCACAAGTCCTCTTTGCACTATTTTCGTCAAGAATTTTCTGTGTCTTGGCTAAGCTTACAAAATGCATGATCCTCATTCTTTAATATACTTTCTTCTAATGCACATACTTTGCATATTACATACATAGGAATATCTATGATTAGAGTTAGGTACAAATATACATACTGTAGACACATAAAATAAGAGTAAGTACGGGGCAGGATAATATTTTACCATACGTCAACCTTCTGTCCTCCTCTGACCAAATTCACCAAATCAAGTTAGTTTTTGTTACAAAGTTGACTTCCTCCTCTCTCCTACTTTCAGTTTCAATATTAAGTACTGCACAAGCCACAGAAAGCCCCGGATCACGTAACCCACATATTACATCCATGTTCCATCCTCCAACACTGAAATGTTGCATAACATGCATATCATATTTCCGTTTTGATATCATGTATTGTCTTATTATTCCAAACCTTTGCCATTGCTATTACATTACACAGTACACTTCCCCTGCAATGCATGTTCCATGCCTACTTGAACAACCTATGCATGAATAACTTACTTTTGCTCGTTTCATTATACTTTTCCCGAGTACTATCGCCATAACCCTCGCTTCGTTGAGTGGGTTCGTAGTTTCTTCGTTTGCATTTCTCTTTTGCATTATTTATATTATTTATTCTCACTACTACACTTCATTTTGTTGAGTTGTGTCGTTCTCTCTAATTTTCCCTCAAATCTCACGTTCCATGTGCTCCACTCAAGTTGCAATTGAATTTTCAAAAGGTTCCATTTCACATTTTACGGAGCTTTTGTCTTTTGAACACTTTTGCCTCCAGTTCAACAACAGCGTAAAAGAAACACTACAATGAGTTGCATAAACTTGGCGTATTTACCAGTATTTACTACAAAAAGAATTTCCACTTGAGCTCTTTGTCGAGTTAAAAAATTCCATTGCGTGGTCTTGAGCCTCTTGTGCACAAGTGCCTCAAATGAGTGTGCATACATCATCATTTTTTTCTTTGGCAATAGAAAAGTACGACAAAGAAAGATAACTATAGACGTCCACCACTTACGTAGTACTCGTTTCTTATCATCGCTCAAAGTTCAGACGTGCACATACAACATTACAACTGCTTTTCTTGCCACTTGAGAGCATACAGCACTAACTAAACTAATCAATCAGCTCCTTTTCAAAAATACTGTAAGTAGTTTTCCTTTCAATTGGTCACTTTTACTTGGTCAATTAGTTTAACCCAGATTTCCATCTTACAACTACAAATAACTGCAATGTAGCCTGTTCAAGTGACCAATTACCGAAGTTACGACAAAAAACTCTAGTAGCAGCTTCTCAAAGCAGTTTTCTTCTCTGTACTGAGAATTCGCTATTCAAAGAATTGCATATAAATTGCCAATTTGATTTGCGTACTTGCAGTAAAGAGCGCCTTTCTCTTTTGAAGTAGACGTAGCATCTGCATTAGTAGATATAACACGAACTCCTTGTACTTCACAAGTTAATAAGTGTAAGAATATTTTACGTGATTTTATAATTCCAGGTATTTCCAGTACTCTTTGACGAAGTTAGTAAATGTCAATTTTTAATACAAGTTTCGACTTTTCTGTTAAAGTAGCAAGTTCCACATAAAACTTTTTCCCCACTTGATATTTACAGACCCAATTATGACATTAAATGCTAAATTTCTATTGCCTCGGTATATGCACCGTTACACTGCACTTTGTCGTATTATATTTTTCCATGATTTTTGTCTTTGAACTAAAACTCGCTTTAATCACTTGGTATTATAAATTGAACAGTAACCAACCAGTGGAGTTTGTATGATTTGATATAATTTTTTTATATAATATAGTAATTTCTGGCCCTTTTTTGGCCTTGTGCTGCTTATTAGATTATATATGCACAAGTCAATAATACTTTGATGTCTGCTAAGTCTACTTTATAAAAATTGACATGACAGAATAAAACTTCTTGTGAAAGGCATTTGAATTTCATAGGAATGGGATGTACTGCATCGAACAGAGCAATAAAATACAAACAGCATTAAAAAGCAAGATTCAGGAGAAAACCCCCCGAAATTTTGCGAATAATTTCTAAACCCTTTTGATAAAATATATTTTCCACGCACGACAGACAAAATTTAACAGAATGTGTAAGCTCTCACACAAAAAATGGATTATAATCATTAATTTTTCCCTTTCAGTGAACTAAATAGAATAATTATACCTACTGGCTTATCATTTTTCTCGGCATTGGGAATTGCACAGAATTATAGAGCCGTCATATCAAAGGAAGGAACTAGAACAACTTTTTCTTGTATTTTCCTCACTGATCATTGCATTAAAAGTGTTATGGCTCAACTTATCATTGTTATTTCTAATTGTGGCATATAGGTAAACTTCAACACCAAAAATAATAGCAGCTAATGCCATTTAGCTGTTTCCTGTGTCTAATATGTAATCAAATTAAAGATAATTAAAAAGATTTGTGTTAACTTCTGTTAGACGCCTTTCCACTTTTCAACCGGAAATTCTTCGACAACCACAACGTTAAGTTAAGACTGAAAGCTTAATCAATCTACGATTAGTAATAGCAGTACTTTTACACACCTTGTACTGTAATTGTAGCATTATCTGAAATTTGGAAAGCTTATTGACAGAATTACATTTTCCTTATATACTAGTGGCAACTGGCAAGTAACATTTGGTTGATTTATTTGTACTTTGAGGTAGTTTGGAAACAGTATTCATGATATAATTTAATTTGAGCTTTGACTCACCATAATAATTCTGTAACTATACGTACGCCATTATTGGTTTATTTTTAACATATAATTCACTATGTTGTATTGCCCCACGTATACATTACGTAGGTATTATATTGGTATTGGTGTTTGCTATTACATAATATTATCTGCTGTTGTCATTGCCAGTTATCCTTCCAAATTGAATTGGTCAGCAATAAAAATGTTATTTGTAGTTTCGTAAAGAGAGTAAGCACTGTATTGTTAGCACAAGCAGTGAGCGTAAGCGTATGAAATTGATTTGTACGTGTGTTCTAGAATATTACAGTAATATATTATTTTATCTTGTTGTGTGTAAGATATTATTACCATGTGCACATAGCGCACCACGGTAGTCGTTTGTGTAGCCAGTATGATTTCTCCACACGACACTGACAGTACGGTGTGAAATGTGAAACGCTGATTGAAAAGTTGTGTATGTCCTCTATCTAAATATTTATTCATGGCAGTGCTGTCTACATCTCTCTTTCTATTATCGTTGTCTCTGTTCTGTTCTACCTGTTTCTGTCTTCTGTCCCTGTATTGTCGTTTCCTCGTTTCTTTCTCTCTCTTGATCTGTGTACTCGTACTATGTATAAAATGTTCCATTCTCTACTTAACTGTACTATTTGTATTACTCTGACTTGGTCCGCGTGCCCTGATGTACTGTACTGTATGTAAATACTATACTTGCACTCTTGTGCATGCACGTCCGTCGTTAGACGCTCTGTAGCTTAACTATTAACTACACTCACCTTTCACCGTACCGTAATTGTATTTACTTTGTTGTTCCATATTATGTCGATGTGAGCTTGTAATCTTTTGTTGAAACATTTTTATGGCTAATTCTGTGAATTCAGGACGGCCGGCTCGAGCAAAGGGGCAGGAGGGTCACCGGGCAGCTCTGCTGGTGCTGTCACTCCAGATGCTACCAAAACTCCACCTGTACAAAACAAATCTCTGCAAAATGTGAAACAAGATCAGCATCCAGCGGTGAGGCAATAAAAATCCCATTTTCTACTAGAGCTTAACATGGTCCGCTGAAATATTTTTTATTCGATTTCTCCGTTGAATCAGACTGTATTCTCTTTTGCTGCGAATGCCGAAAGAAAGTTTCTTACACGAACAGAAGCAAAAAATCTATGCCTTACACACATTTCCTTCTTCAGTACACTTCAACTTTAATGCACTAGTCATTGAAGATGAACTGAGAAAACCACTTTCTTGCCACCTATACATTTTGCAGTAGTTCATCGGTTAACTGGTTCATGCCGGCTACAAAACTGTCCTTCCTACGACCCACTCTATTTTACAAAGCTCCTAAGAAAGAAAATTTTGTTAGTTGTGAACTCAACTCGGCTTAAGCATTAGAGCTTCACTTTTATTTTATCTGTATTGCTCCTTCTTCATTTTCCATTCCCAGTTCTCAGTTCATGTGTACGGCATATTGGGCATATGGCATATGTGGGCACTCGGCTGTCTGCGTGCAATTGTCTAGACACACAATGGTACTTTTGTGTTATGTAAGTTAGCCATATAAATGTGTCTGATCCCTTTACAAACATCTCTGGGCCTCTTAAGCCTTTTTTCTTAATGGTTCAGTTGTCAGTCGACGATTTAATAAAGTTATTGTTTGCAAAAGATCCTCCTGCCTTCAGCACACAAATGTACTATTTTTTGCTTCCTTTTCAGATGGCTTTCTGGCAGAACAGATCGATTTCTTTGGTCGATATGTATATTGACAACACGGAATCCACGGATTCGGTCGGGCAAATCAATTTTAGTCTCGAATATGACTTCGAAAGCATGACCCTCATTTTGAGAATTATACAGGTAACCACAAAATACAGATAATATGTGCATGCTTCCATTTTTAATAAAAAATACTCAATTGTTTTCTCCTACAGGATATCATATATACTTATTGTTAGGTACTTATTACTACTTTATTAAATTATGTTTGCCTTTTCAGCAAATTGAATTACTAAAAGTCAATAATATTTATTCTTTTATCTGTGCTACTACTTTATTTTTCATTAGCCAATAGCACCACTTTTCTTTTCATCGTTAGCCACTAAAAGATAATGGTTTCAACTTGATAAATATACAGTATCTTCTACTTAAATATAAATGGAAGAAACATGTAATTTTTTTCTATTTTCTGTAAATGGAAGATAATAAGCTCTTTGTGAACTCAGTGGGTAATATTAAATAAATTTCTACATTTAGCAGTCCCACTTTAGGTGGGGTTTATGTTAGTACTATTATATTTCCTTCAAAATGACAGAATTGGCAATTTCGTAGAAAGAAAATAAATAGGATTTAGGAATAAGTGAATGTAGCTGCTTATGTCACCATTGAAAAATTAAATTCCTGTTAAAGCAAACTACGATGAAATATTATGTAATTTCTGAAAGCAATGTTAAGCATATTGGTATAATACATTGTGTCATTTTAGGGGAAAGATCTACCTGCAAAGGACATTTCAGGGACATCAGATCCTTATGTACGTGTTACTCTCTTGCCGGATAAGAAACATCGACTTGAGACAAAAATTAAAAGGCGAACTCTAAATCCAAGGTGGAACGAAACTTTATACTTCGAAGGTACGTTTCAATCGCTCAATATTATATTAATACCTATAAACTTCAACGTCTCTTAGCACGTACGTCCTGTTATGTATTCGATAACTGAAACTGAAAAAGGGGCAAATATTTACACACCAACTTAACACATTGCCACATTCTCAAGTATTTATGTAGTGGGTTTTCCATCATTATTTTAATACTTCCATACTTACATCGTAACAACGCAGAAAATACATAATAAAATATGAACACTCTTTTAGCTTAGAATTTTAAATTACTTCCATTCAAGGCGCAGTCTTCCGCTATACCTACTTATAACTTCTAAATTTTAATTGGGTTCTTGAAAGATCTATAGCGTTGTGAGATAAGGCATGTTATTATCAAACTTCCTCATCTCAGCTTATGCAAATCCTTAAGCATAAATTTACACAATATTAACTTAACAGTTTGTGGTGGCGTAAGTAAGTGTTCAATAGTAGCATTATCATAATCATTCATCTTTCAACACAAAAAGACAAAGAACCCACACAATTAGCATATGGAGAGCTTCGAGTGTGTGAAAGTTTTCATCTCGAAACCTCCAAAGCAAAGCTAAAGATTACAAATAATAATCCAAACTGTTTAAACTTGGTTTTTTCTCTCCATGTATAAACTTATTGAAACTGTCGAATTTTTCACTTGTACTTGTACTACTTAACTTGTACTTTTTTACATTTATTTTTACTATAAAGAGTGTATTATAATTCAGATTTACAGTAAACAGAGTATTTGGAGTTTAAAGTTAGGTAAGATTGGAAGGAGGACTGGTCTGGATTAAGTTCGCTTTTATATGACTTAGTATTAGGTACCAGCGAAGCACAAATAATTCTACACACATATTACAGATATTACACATATTTTAGCTGTGCATTACGGAAAATTGGATGATTACAGAAGTTGATGCAAGATTTAAGTATGGAGAAATATGGCATAATGTAAATGGATAATTCGGAGGACTTTGGATAGATGAAAGTCTTATGATAATAAAATTTATTCAATTGAGCGAGAAGTGGGTGAGCGAGGGGGTTGATGATGAGTGGAAGAGGTAAGAGAAAATGGCTTCCTGTTGCACACAGCACTTGAGCATGGATGATACAGACAGGAAGTAGCAAAGTGCTTTTGCAGCATAGAATAAGTATACAGTGCAATTTCACTTGAAGGAAAATGGGAATGATTAGATTAATGTTTGCTTGCTGGAGGAAATTATATCAGAGGACGTGAGAGTCTTCTACAAGTTGTTACACATCCTATTTCTTTGTCAAGTCATAATATTGGTAGTTACCCTTTGTACTTTACCGTATGTTATGACGGCAGACTTTTCTAAGTCTGTAAAGACACTCACTCTCTTTCCCCAGTCTGGCACTGCAGAAAAGGATGTAAAACTCACAATATCGTGGCACAAAGCTCTAAAGCCTGTGTATCTGATCGTATGTATAAACATTCATGAAATACGTGAGCAAACTCTGGTTGTTTAAGTGGTCGTCGCCCGTCACTGGCTTTCTCTTCCTGCTTTTCATTTCTTTTCCCCCTCAGAGCAATATCTTTAGGTAGCCAAATGAAATTGGTAACATCCTAGAAGAATTGGTAGCACTAGAATTAGACTACCAAAAAATAGTAGGACTGGAAGTAGAAATAGTAGTAATCATGAATGTTTGAATATAATATTATTATTATATCCAACTGTTCCACGTCCTTGTGCTAATACTACAGTAAAATTCTGAATACTGGCACCAACAATGTATTTATGTGCTTTACGTGCATTTATATGAGCAGACGGAGCGTATGAAATGAATTATGTAGTCACCTACTTAAATGTACGTAGTGTTTCACTCGAGAAAGCTTTATAAAGCTTCCATGGCTGCTGTACAAGAAGACATAGCTTTAGACTTTAAATAGACGACTGCGAATAAGTTCTACGACTATGTCCTCGTCCGTATACATTTTGCAGGGCGGAAGCAGAGAGTATTACTTTACGTGCCGTCATTAGAAGCAACTGACAGACAGAGTGAATCCAACGTGAGCTAAGAGATAGGTTTGTCTCTTGAATCTGTTCCGCTCTTATTTTCCTTAAATATATAGAGTCGTGTATAGAGTGAAGTATAGTGGAGCAGTATTCAAGTGACACAATGATGAGCAAGATTGGATTCCTTGCACAAGAGTATAAACTTGCCAGTAGACAAATTCTTGTTTCCCTTTGACTGAATGATAAGGAAGCAGAGAGACAGACCTCACATTACGAATCGCAACTACAAACCTACTACTACCATTTCACTACAACCAGAGTATTCACTATAACCAAATAAATGGAATATATATTATAGGCTGATTGTAAAAACTATAGATATATTGTCACCATCGCAGTTGCAATATAGGAAACACTATTGACTATTATAAATATTTATGTAGAATTTGCTCCGCTTGTTTTCAATACTAATATA
The DNA here is from genome assembly GCA_019776165.1 of Pogonognathellus flavescens. Taxonomy (NCBI): domain Eukaryota; kingdom Metazoa; phylum Arthropoda; class Collembola; order Entomobryomorpha; family Tomoceridae; genus Pogonognathellus; species Pogonognathellus flavescens. The sequence continues at coordinate 2,886 of JABASD010000292.1, read as the reverse complement.
TGCCATAGTAGTCTGCGAAGAAAGCGTAGGGTTCAATACATAGAACATCGTGTTTCGACTTTTTCCGTAATATTCATTATTGAACTTGAGCCAGACGAAAGGATGTAGGAGAGTGAAAGCAAATGCTTTGCAAATGTAAAATATCGAAACGATTAAGATTCCGTTGAATCTGTTTCGCACATTCTGTACATGTAGCACTTATTGGTTTGGCGTTCTGTAATTTTTTCTTGGCTTGTGTATAGAGAGAGAGCAGATTTGGTTGCAGATATGACTGCAGATAGTAGTATGAACAAATACGATCGAAAGATAGACACAAGACACTCACAAGAATTTTCTAACAGCTCGTATACGAAAGAAACATTCGTGTGCAGATGCATAAATAGCATAAATTATATATGGGTATATGTGTGAGAGAATATATATGCATGGAAAATAAAAGCATGTGTGCGATAGAATATGTTATTTCAAACGAAAATAATAAAGTAAGCTTTGTCCTAGTAAAACTTGTCTCATTTCTCTTTTCCACCATTTCCTTTCATAGAGTATTGGCATTTTCCTAAGAAAAGAAAATACTAAGCACAATGAGACAGGAATGTTACATTTATTTGGTAATTTGCCTTTTCTTTTCTCTCGCTTCTTTCTTTCTTCTTACTATGTTAAACTTTTCAAGGGTTTCGTGTTTGGAGATGCAGTACATTAGGCAAGTAGGTAGCAACTAATTGCTAGAGCATTGTATATCTATGTCTGTGTCTGTATCCACACTAAGAGTGTACTTATACAGACACGCACTACTGTGGGTGGGTGCTAACTCAATTATATTTCTACTACTACACGGGAGAATATCCTTCCTTAGTTTTACAGTCGTAGTTCCTTTCGTCAAAACAATATTTCTTTATCTGCTATCTCAAGTGAAAATTTTAGCCATGAATTGCAAAGTAAAGCCATTTAGAATTATGCCGTGAAAGTTTTGAACAGCAAATACACACTTGTACATAGAAAAGAGGTCTTACACACAAATGGAGACAGGCGTAGCGGCTGTTTAGTTATGGCGTTTCAAAGTGAAAGCAAATGCCCACTTAGAAGTACATTGTATAGTTCCACGCTCTGTCCGAAGTTTATACAGTAAATAAAACACAGTAGAAAAGTTTACAAGGATATTTGTATGGAAGTAGACGTAGACATATTATTATGTGATCTTGGTGTGTCGATAAGGTCTATTCTTCTAGCATGAAACAAACAGCAACAGAATTGCTGCTGCCAGGACTAAATTCTGTTATTTGTGAGGTGGACATTAATTGGATGGCTCATGACGCCCATAAAAGCGATGCCCATTTTTTGTACATTAAGTAGGCCATCAAAGTTAAGTTATATTTTCAGCGATTGTGGTATATGCATTTCATCCAGCAGAGGAGGATGCTCTTCTCCTGTAAAAGAGTACAGATTCCTCAATAGTAGCAGAAATAGCAGGGAAACTCCGAAACGAAGTTAATGAAGAAAGTTATCATAAAATTCCATCAGCACTACAACGAGTGCTTTGTTTTACATTGTTTATATTGATTCTTTCAGGTTTCCCTATTCAGAAACTACAAAGTCGAGTTCTTCATCTACATGTGTTCGACTACGATCGCTTCTCTCGAGATGATTCTATTGGAGAAGTCTTCCTACCACTCTGTCAGGTAATTATTCGTGAAATGCATGAATTTATTGTCTTGTGTTACGATTGCAGAATATAACATGACAAGCGTCATCCACAGCTGATGGAAAAGTGAAAAGCGTCGTCCTGTGAAATCTCAAGGGCTTTACTCAATGCCTTACAGCTCTTTTGTTAACCTAAAATTAACGATGTTTCAGCAATGAGAGTTCAACTTGTAGAAATACCAGTAGTCCCTCCTATACGTTTATACTTGTGGTGGTAGCAATAGCGGTATGTGCTTACTATTTAATCTCGTATTCCCCGTACCTACTAAAAGCGTTCTACTTACAGCCACTACTGACTGCGGATTTTTTCCGTTTAATAATTATGCACTTCCCTTTAAAATATCCCGTTTTAGACAAGCATACACCACTGCCGGTACGCAATCCGGAATTCTAAACAGGCTACTGCAATTTTTCACGGGATGTCCAGGTTTTTCTTATCACTAACATAAATCTCTACACGGGCACTGAATTTCAAACCTTTTAGAACATTCTAGAACCTACTCGCAAAGAAACGACGACTATTACTAGTAATACTATTGTCTGGAATCACAATCTAAATTTATAGGCGGTGATATTATTGCTACGACGTAACATTAAGCCTTCAATTATCAGTGCACCATTATGTATAATGTACTGCCAGAATGATCTTTTCTATTGTTTGCGGCAAGAGTGCGTGCGAAACAATTACTGTTTTCATACATGAACGAAGGCAGAGTATTAGAAATCTAATTTCCAATCAAAAGAATGAGCCCGGGTGGTGACAAAACGTTTGTCGTTGTAGCACAGCTCCGTTACGTTGTAAAATTGAGAGAAAGCAGCTATATAAATAGATGCATAAAAAGGGCATTGTAAATTGCACCTCGCCCCTGCCAGCAGTCAACCGAAAGTGATAAACGAAGCAAGGGATATTTTATGGTGCATATCAGGTACTCTTCTTTGAATGTTAAACCGGGCAAAGTGATTAGAGTTTTGGATTGCAGCGACTACGGCATTGCATATCCTCTCCCTCTAATCTCCTTTCTTTTACAACGACTATCAAGATTTCTTCCCTGCTCTCAAACTGCTGCTGCTCTTAGCGAAACACAGAACAAAACTATGTGTAAGTAAGTAGTAGAGGCCGGATTGGGTTGGCTTTTTCCAACCCAACCCAATTTCGACCCATTAAGAGCCCGACCCAACCCAACCCAA
>JABASD010000291.1:0-89031 GCA_019776165.1 Pogonognathellus flavescens | reverse complement strand
GTCTACATATCACAGTATAATCATAATAAAATAAACATGACATGCAAATTTTCAAGCTTGGAAAAAACGATTTTTGTGGGCTTTAATTAATTATTGCATAATTTTTCCAATTTCTGTATGCATGTAATAAAGTTCATACTCACTTGTAGAGCTTTAAACGCTCTTTTAGAATATGTGCTACACTTTACATGGAAATTGAATTTAACTACCATAAAGTACGTTTGCAGTTTGTCCAAAAACATTTTCACCCTATCTTATTATATAATTCATAGACGCGAAATATAATACGATTTGTGTCTTATTTAACAGGCAATCAAAACATTATTTCCTGTATACATTTGGACGTTATTAACATGTCAAATCTGTGTATAGAATGTGAAACGCCTGTTTTATTATTAGCATTAAGGGGACATATTTTTCGCTTTGTAAATTCGTAGTTTTTGATGGATAATAATAATAGCATGTATGATACAACATTATTAGTATTAGCTGTTAGTTATGATTATACACTACTGCAGCACGTGTAGGTCTGAAATAAATAGAGCTTTGTATGAGCAGGGGGAGTTGGCGATATTAAGAAGGTTTTTAGGGGCTCAGGTTGTACGGGAGCCTTTTCCATCAAGAGAAGAGAAAGCAAAGCAAGCAAATCGGACAGACAGCACACAACATAAACATAACTCTGCGAGTAGAGATTGAGGAACCTTACCGCTGTATTTTATTCTATTTAGTTGATCAGTCAGTAACCGCAGTTCGGGGTTTGATAAATCACCGAGCTAATCAGATAACAAAACACAGTTTACTTTACTACTTATTCAAACTTTACTTCCATACTTCCCCCTCCAATATTCCTGTACACAGAATATCACACGCATATTGCATTATAACTACAAATTATGATTCATGTAGCTGTAGCTATGGTTCTTGTGTGTGTGTTCAACAAAATAATAGCCACTATAATATATACCCGGTTGTGTTATGTAGTCAGGATTTATAATGATGCGGTTCAGAATCTTCCTCGCAACTTGTATCGGTGTGGGGAAAGTGTAGGCACTGAAGGTAATTCGAAAACCTGTCCACCAGTGAGAATTAATACATAGCATGCTACTGGTTTAAACTTTAAACTTATTGTATATTGCATGCATATTGTATCACATCCGCTACTGCTGGGTGTAAATACACATAAAAGTCTAGCAAAAATGAAGTTAGTACTTCACTTTTAACATGGAACTTATAATAATTTATAATTGTGTTTACAGTGAAAGGTATGTCATTCTATGTGCTTACGTTTGTGATGCATTGCATGATTACATGATTTTGCGTAAGTCATTTTAATCTGTTATTAGAGAACCAAACAGAAGAGATACAAATACTTTTACTTTAAAATTAATTACGAATTCAATGTAAGATAGTACAAGGGATATATTGTATCGTATACTACTGTTAGTAATTTTCAATCCCGGACAGTTTACTTTACCTTTGTCTCTTTTTGACTTATTACTTATATGGACGTCTCGGATGCTTATACAAGTCATTCAACGATTTACCATTCGCATGTACTCTTTGTTAAAAGAACAATTGTTTTAAAACTGCTGACCGTAATATTATGATTGGAAGCAGTTCTAAAGATAAGAATTGATGAGTACAATCTATTTTCTGTAGATATTGTGTGGAACAAAATTAGAACCATTCACTTGATCGGTAATAATCGTTCCCTCGTAAGGATATGAGGCCAACGTATATAAGTCACCCATTACAAAGATTACATACAGATTAAAATATTTAATCGGTCGATTTAAACATTTATCTCATACATTGATTAATTGACATACTAATAATAATGTAATATTATTTTGAACCTTGAAGCAATGCCAGATGTGGCTTGAGGACTTAAGTTCGATTGATTGGCGGTAAAATCTCCATTCAGTTGGCCTTAGGTCATCAAGCCACACCCAAACACAGAAAATCCTACTTAGTCCTACGCCTCCTTTACACACGAACGTTTAAGAGCTAACGATAAGTATAGTTATCCTTGCCTTGTTAGCTTTTACTTCAAGTGTACAGTATTATCTTTGCCTATAAGCTAAATACTTTATCGTGCATAAGGCATATGGTACTACAGCTTTGTAGAATCGAAATAGAAATGACTTATAGGAATAAAAGTAATAAATACAATGATACGACTTAATTTTGGTTATTTTTATGCGTATAAATATTTGAGTTACCTCTCAAAATCAGTAAACATTATATAAGACTTGGATACTCGACAGAGTCAATAGAATTATAGTCGTGATAATGGTGAAAGTAAACATTTAGTTTTCCTCGCTTTCACAATGTTTACACAATATTAGTAGACTGAGACTGGTTGATTCCGTTTGTATTATGGATTACATGGGTTTGATTTTCCTTATGTTTATATAAGCTGCAACCAGTAACAAAACCAGGGAAAATCGCTCCTCTTCCCCACGTCATTGCATGAAATATGAAAGACACAGCAGAAGCAGAGGAGAAAGTATTCACTCACTTGGATAACGCATCCCTCTTAACCGCAACCAGCAATTTGATATTTATTCGTTTGTTTGCTTGTGGCTTGCTGGAATTTGATACGGATAATATCATATGTAATCAAATACTATCCCTTCACCAATTCATATCCACACCAGTTTAAAAGAGTTCTAGCAACGCTGCACGAGAAATACTTACATGGTACTATTAGACACTTCCACAAGTTGCATTGTCATTGAAAAGGGAATTTTAGTGATTATAGATATGAGTAGATTGCTAAAGTATTATTGGTTTCGTTGGTGGAAAAACTCTGCGATCTAGGATGCCCGAAGATTTAGAGAATTAACTTGCTTTTACGCGACTTTTATATTTTTGTCTATAAAATAGGAAAAATATATAGGAATTTTGTATTTACTGGTAAATTCATCACTAGGATTTCGAATGGGAAAAGTTTTTTTCATCAGTATTATGTTTAATAGAAATATACTGATTTGTGGCATTATTTATTCGTTGAATTTTTATATTTGTGGTTCAAACAAGATATAACTAGCAAATATCATGATAAAAATGAAAAAATATATATATGACATAATACTCGTTATAAAATCGTTCGTTAGAAAATATTATGCAACAGTAAGGTATGTCAACGTAAAATTAAATTTATAATTTTTCTGTGGAGACCTACGGTGTTTTCAATATTAAATTGTCTAATATGCGTCTCCTAAACCTGTATTGAATCTCTACAAATGTAGTTCTTGAACAGTAGGCATCATATTACCATTTCCTTTTAAATTGAATAGAGTCTTCAACGAAATAGTTACGAAGCTACTCCTACTGACTTCCGACTAATTTATATATGCATGCAAAAATGTTTCATGCGACTATACTAATGGTTTGCCAGCTAATTAAATTCATTTTCTGGCGAGTATGAGTAAATTAAATAAATCAGAGCCGTTTATGGATTTTAATGACTCATGTCAAGGGATAAGACAAGGAATAGGAGGATTCCCGTCGACTTTCCAGGAAATTGTTGGCTTAAGTTTACAGTGTAGGCCTAACAATCATGATATTAATAATGAGGTGATTGTAAGATGGTTGAATAGCGTTGCTTGAAGTAAATCTGAACGGGAGACAGTGAAGATTAGCGTTCTACTCCGTCAGAGTCAACTCACAGCGAGTGGAACGGAGAGTGTGTTATAAATTACTCCTGGAAAACAACTAACGGTTAGAACAACTACCGTTACACGGTGATATCCACTATAGGGAAATAACAATAAGGCGTTCATGAAATCATAAAGAGCTTTCCATAAATCAATTATGGCTCTAGTCATAACATAACAGGGGGCACGCTAAATGTCACACCACCCGCAGGAACTCTGCCCTCGTCTTGTCTCCATCGGTCTCCTCAGTCTTGCACACAAACTCCTGCACTACTTCCTTCCAAACACGGACTGCCACCACCAACAACAATTTCAGGCCTACTACCTTATAACTTAATAACATCATTTATTTCCACCTTCTACTACTCTCGTAGTCACTCTACTCGTAGTCACTCTACTCACTCTACCATCAACAGTCAAATTCCAAGAAATTAAACAAAGCTAACTATAATGCTAAATACTGCTCTATTTTTCCTACCTTTGCCTTTCTCCACAAAAAGGTTTTTTGACCTCAGTTGCTTACAGCAAGAGACTCTCCTTTTCTACCTACATTTCCTAAGGTGAAACTCACCCTTAAAACCAACAGAATCCGTAAAATTAATGTCTAAAAGAAAGTTCGTGGTTTAGGATTCTGTAGTTTGTGATTTACGCATCTCATTCCTTTTACTAAATCTTAACTGTTAAATTAACTGCAAAAATTATTTTCCATTGGTAAATTCATTTGGTATTTAACTGTTCGTTTGTGCATGGGAATGAAAGAATTTTTCATATATTAATATATATCTATATATGTTCTCAACTTTGGTATTTATATTTCCATTTGAGGATGGATGAGTTAAAATTGTTTGTTGTCAAAAAATATGAATATTGGAAAACACCACCCGGTTACAAAATTTGCAGGTTTTGAAGAATGGCAGGTCAGGAAAACAGTTTATTGAGAAACTGAAAGAAATGAGATGAAAGTGCAGGATCATTCAGTACAGTAGTGCAAGAGTTGCACCAATTAAGTAGGCATGTAGTTTCAATAGTAACAAGATGGAATTGTTGTTATTATAGCTATATGAATATTAATGTATACCAATATGAATTTTCATTACATAGATTCTTAACATAACAATTGGCATTGTAAAGTGTAAGAAAGTGCTTTCCGTGCATTTAAGTTGTGTATTTAGCTACTTGGTTACCTGTGCTGGCAGTTTCGTCCGTAATTGCTCTTTCAGAGACATTTAAATAGTGGAACTCCCCAACACGCGACAGTGCACTGTGACTGTGACATTATACACCTCATTCAATTTTGGCAAAACCTTCGTTTGTGTCTGTCAGGTATATCCTACCTCTATGTCTTATATATGTTATAATTGCATTAGTTGCGTGTGCAACTCCACAAGGCACCTGGTCTTGACTTAACAAGGTATGCAGCCCTGTGTGTAATTTGTTTACAAGCCGTGACTAATATGAACGACTGCAGACTATTTGGCTATGCAAAAACTGCTAATTAAATATCACAAAAACGGGATCTAACAGTTTTAGGGTGTGCTTACATGAGTGGACTTATTAGTGAAAAGTAAATAAACTGTCGAGATGAATGAGTTGCAGTCAATAAAGGACAGAAAGCTTCAATTACCACTCTACTGCTCCTGTGTAATTATAAAGACGCACACCATTCATTCCTCATAAAAGAAACTGCTTACAGACCTGGGACGATTTCTCATTTCAGAGACTCATCTTCCTTTACAACAAATGCAGTATACGTTTACACGCTTTCTCTCTTCTCGTCTGTTTCTCTTTAATGTTTCCCTACCTTTGTGCAAATGAGTAAATTAAGTGCTCTTGTGTATACAACGTAGTTTCAATTACCCCTAAATCTGCATACTTACTAATTTTTAACATCACTTTCCTTCGCCCAAATATTTACTTCCTTATATATCTGTGTGCAACAGACTTGCAACATTGAACACAAAATAGCCCGGAATAATTTCAGACAGGATTGTGTCGGTGGACATAAGCTTCTGGTTTATACTTAGGTAACATTTCATCATCGCAAATTAATTGGCACATACAGGATACGTGGCTACAGCTCAGGTGCCAAGTACAATGTATTAAAGAATGAAACCATTACAGTTATTGTATTTACTATAATATGGTATACGTATAGAAGATTATATATTCTGCTTTCTGTGCGCCAATAACATTGGTCATTTATTACTTGCAGAATATCGTGCTAATTTGTAATAAATCTAGTAGGTAATAACACACGACTACGATTACTTACGTAGCGTGAGTCCGTGTATTAATTAACCGTTGGACACTTAAAATACTCCATAGTTAGTTAGGTATTTGAATAATGACTTTATGTGTGTTTTTATTGTGTGCACAGGAATATTGGGTTTTCTATTACGAAATAATAATATTTAAGAGAGAAAGTGGAATTATTTGTTTCGTTGCGAACCTGAAGTAATATTGAGATGGCAACAACACCTTGGGAGCGAAACACAGCTTCACTGAAATTGCTGTAGAGATGTGAGTTGTAGCCAAACATTTGTATCTGAAAAAACAAAGAGAAAAACGGGCAATTACGTATTCTATTTACTGTTGACTTACGCCTTCTCCCTTTACTTAAATTATTATAGCTGTGTTATTTATACCCTTTGTTGGGCTATATTATGCTACGTCACTTTTGCATAAAAAGGGTTATCAATCATCCACAGACGAATACAGCACTGCTTCCCTCACTCACTCACAATAAAAGCTACTGGCACTAAAACTACTTTTGTAGCTCCCAGTGTAATAGTACCCGCACTACTCTACCACACACAGTTATTATCATCACAAGAACTACCTACTTAAGCAATGTAGTAAAATTCTATAGTAAACAAATATAGCTCAGAGAGAGAGAGAGAGAAAGAGAGTGAGCCGGAGAAAGCTCATTTGAATTTTATATGGGCATAATAATCATCAGTCAAGTAAAAGCTCTCTCATCGTGCTATGGTTGGATGGAACGGGTCGGTTTTGTGATACGGTGCTTTGTGTGGCTGTGGGATATAGAAATAATATTATTGAGACTCAAGGCTGCGAAGGTAAAACAAGGTAAACAAGTAGAAAAACAGGAAACGTCCGCAGGAGTGGAAGTAAAGGCTGATGGTGTAGTTAATGTTGGCATTAGCAAGAGTCCTTCTACTGCTACAGAATGGCTGGCAGCAAGACCACTATGTCAAATACGTTGTATAGCAGTCACACAGCCCACAGGACATTTCTCAAATGAATATGGATGTGAAAATGGAAATGAGTCGTTCGGTCATAGTTAGACCACACGATGCCATAGCTACCTGCTCCCGTATAAATAATATACATATCATGCAAATATATTAGAATAGGTGAGCTAAAGGTGACTATTAGGAAATGACACGACAGGACAATGAACATAATTCCATATCGCACAGTGTCAACCATATAGTAGTCGTGCACATACCCGGTAGCTACATGATATCCGAGAGAAAGAAGCAGAGAGGGAGAGCAGAGAGAGCGTGGAAATACAAAGTGAGACGGAGAATAGAGGAAATATGTAAATTATGAAAAGACCAGAGGAGTAGGCCACACAACGAGGCAGGTCAGCAGGTATGCTTTACTTGAATGTGGACTATTGACGGTGACAGTCAGATTTCCCAACTATCTGCGTATTAGAGAAGGTGGGAGGTAAAGGAGTCGGAGTGGCATGCCAAATGATGAGTTGGAGAAATGTGATGGGATTCTATTGCATTATTTGCCACAAGCACCAGATTTGCTTGCAGTCACTGAATGAGTGACTGAGTGAGTGAGTGGGTGCGAGAGTGAATGAGTGAGCGGAATGAAAGACACAGACAGAGTGGCTGGCTTCGATATACAGATTGGGAGTAATGCAATGTAATAGAACCGATGAGAGAGAGAGAGAGAGAGTTGTAATAATAACCTCAGCCGGAAATGCATATCCGTCAACAGTATGCTCGGAACCGCCGTCATCACGCGATCCGTAGTGAATATGGATTTCGTGAAATTGATAGCTGTACGAGAGCGGACCGCCCGTGATGTTAACTAAAGTTTTCGGACTTGAACCAGAGCTACCCGAACTGCCGCTGCTACCCCCGTTACTGCTCGATAGAAAGTTCCCATTCCCGTCGCTTTCATTGTCTTCTTCCCACGGTCCAGTGTAAAATATCACACTGTGCCCTGTATTTGTAATTATCCCATTCACCTAAAACAGTCAAAACAAATCTCAGTCAAAATATTATCACAATTAAGCATTTCACACGTTTCTTCCTCGTTTGCTTTCACATCTACATCAATATCAACTTATTAACAAGTGCCATTCATTTTCATAATTACCACAAGCAACAAAGGTGTAGCAGTCGATTGCCCAGTTTAACATTCAATATTTTAAAGCAATATATCGTTTCATAAGATGTGAGATCTTTATTTGTGAAGTACATAGTACAATTATTTTCATAGGTAACTGTTAATCAGAAATGTAGGTAGGTGCCTACATTAAAAATGTTCATTTAATAAATGAGAATGAAGTCACATGGTAATTCATAATACTCTCTGAATTTTAAGGCAATTTTATTTACATAGAGGCTACTCTAATTACAACATAAAATAGCAGAATGTAGTAAATGTATTAAAAAATAAGAATTAATTGTTTAGTAATTGAAATTGTGGCGTATTCAGATAAGATCAGCTTTTATTACATAAGTCTATGTCAAAGGGCAATAAATGATCAGTGTGATGCACAAATCCTTTTCATCATTTCAATTGTACACACTTAAAACAAAACGACTCTCTGATGCGTTTACTGGATTTAGCATTTATGTAGATTTACATTGTTAGCATACAAGTGACTGCAGTGTACATAACAAATTGCATGGTAATAAAATAATAAACATAGAAGCAGTACATGCAGATAGTAATCAAAGCAAACTGGATACATCTCTTAAGAATAAAAATGAATATCCGTTGTAATAATAACTTTACAGTGACATTCAATTACTTCTCGTCTCACTACTTCTGCTGCCGGTAGTAGTAGTCCTCGAAGTACAAAAAGGAAGGGGTGTGTTATCTCTGAACTACCTTTGGTGGGTATTGCATTGCTTGAAAGTTTTTAATACACATACGAGGCAGAACTTGATGTTTATGTGGAGTTTTATGAATGTAGTACATAGACACATGTAGTCATCTCGTCAGTACTAATGTTATGATGGTTATTTAAAACTGGAAGAATAGTAAAACCGGTACTTTATTATATAGGAAACTGGAGAGGAAAGAAAAAACGAGTTAATACGAATGAAGGGAGAGGCGAATTGAAAGGGAAAGAAGAGATGGCATGTAATTTACTTGTTCAGACTATGCAGCATTTATACGGAGCATAATATCGTAGTGTAGTCACAGAGAATAAGAATAAAGAGAGAACAAAACTACTGCCAGTGCTTATACACACTACAGACTACTACGGAGATCCAAGAGAGAGAGAGAGAGAGAGAATAGATAGAAAAAGTATGCGGGAAGGGGAAGAAAGGAAGTTGGAGAAAGAATGGAGAGAATGGATGTGAGATAGGGATGAGATGGGCTGGGAAAGCTTTGGATAAGAGGCAAGGCCCACTCGTTTCAGTCGGCACTCTTTTTCTCCCAGCACTCGTCTGCCACAAGACTCTTCAACTATATCTCTCCCGGAATACTACACAAGGCTCCTCCAGCTTTAATTCAACAACTTCCTCATCTTCTTCTCTTTTCTCCCTCACTTGGCTCTTGGCTTGTCCCATGCCCGTCCATCTAACTTTTCATGTGTATGTATGTATTTGTGTGTGTACACTACGTAGTTAATATACTCCTCACTTTTCCATGCATCCGTGTGGCAGCAGGTTACACGATAATCTCATGTCTTCCCCATATAAAGCCTAGAGAGTTCTCATGTGCCTGGTCATAAATACATTCACGTGCATAAGCACAGAGAAGGTATTTATTAAAAAATCCTAATAGAGAAAGTCCGACAAACCAAACTACATTACTTACTAGGAAAAGGGGAAAGATACACGACCGAAGAGAGGGAGAGAACACATCCCATGTCATGTCATAGACTGTTTTAGATACGGAGAGAGAGAGAAAGGAAAAAATCGTGTGTGTGGTGAAACGAAGAGTATACTTCCTTAGTTAGGTGCCTATAGTATACCAGGAAGATACAGAGTTGCTTTGGATAAGACTAAGTCTGCTGCTATGGAAAATGGGCAGTAGTGGTTGTAGAGAGACGGCAGAGGCCTGAGAAGTAGCAGTGGAGTGTGTGGAGTGGAGTAGTAGCCAAAGTGAGATAGTCAGAGTGAGGTTTAGTGGAACGTAGCGTGGTGTGTGTGGTGGAGGGCAGGGCAGAAGCCGGGAGAAAAAAGACTGGAAAAATGTGCAAAGTATGCGAAATAAAAAGTAAAATATGAGTAGATGTGTCGGTAAAATAACAGTGTAATCTTGTCTGCCCTCATAATCGTTTTCTCCATTGCTGTAGCTTTCTTCTGCGTGCATGGTTGTAGTAAGCAGAGAAGCTGAGGAAATACACGGGACACTACAGATACATGACACTGCAAGGCCCAGCACGAGTGTCAGTAGACGCATTACATTACAATAGACACAGTTGAACACAAGAACTATCCAGTCGTACCTTCCCTTCATCTTCAATGCTTCTTTTCTTCTCTTCCCTTTACTTTGCCTGTCAAGTCAGTTCAGTTACACCTACACTTTGCTACAACTCCACGGAAGAATCTTCCTCCTCCATTCAGCCAGAAGACATCCTCACCTTCACCTCGCAAAACTCACTTTTCCTCATGACTATTATCTACGGACTTTTAGCACGGCCACTCTTTCATTCTTATCTAACACAGGGTGATTCTAAGTGTAGGACCTCTTACATAATAGCGGCCACATAAAAAGCTACAATGTGTTTAATATAGAAATTCGCCAGTAAGAAGAGACGTACTAGCTGCTCAAAAGAATTCCACCTTGTGTGCAAGGGAATGCAGAATGGATCAGGATGCTGTGTGTATCAGTCCAACTGCATTGTAGTCGCCCTAACATATTACTAAAACTATTGCTACTGTGATCCAAATAAAATATATTATAATAATACATGAAATACTAAGGAAGAAGTTTTTATAGAAAAAGCAGATAATTTCGCCAGAGTCTACTACTAGAATGTCGACTCGACCGGTTTTTGAACTTGCCTTCCTACTACTTCTGTTAAAGATACTACTACTACTACAGATACTACTACTACTACAGAAACTACTGATACTACTCTTAGACAAGGGATAGGATAGAAGATAGTTTGTACATTATATTACGGGAGGGAGGAATATCAGTCTTGCTTTCCATCCTAAATAATAATACCCGGACTGTCTGAATTGCATTGGGCTCTCATAAATAGTGGATTGGCGCCTAGCGTCTTGGCTCCACTTCCATTCTGCAGCTCCACTAGAAATACTACTCGCCTCTACTCACTTTACTTACTCATTGTTAGTTTCCTTTGCAATAAGGATACACTCTGACTCTGACTCCATTCAACTTGTACAGATTCGCCAGACTATGCAACATTACACAATGTATTCATATCCTACATAAATATCACTACACTTCTCCTATGCCTCTCCTGTCTTTACTACTGCTCCTTCTTCTTCCTCTTATTCTTCTACTGCTACAACTATACTGCTCTGTATGTATACTGCCACCACCACTGTTCTTTCCTTGCATTATATTATTATTATTATACTGCTATACATATTCCTACATATACTGCTGTATTATTTGTACGTACTTTAGTGCCTACTTCATGCAATATAATATATCACATAATAATATCCGTCTTGAAGAGATGCTTTCTCATGAAAATGGCAAAGGCAAAGCATTACAATAATTTCAAACCTTTCCCCTCTTGTAAATATAACCACATAGGTACATTTCCATTACATTAGCTCAAACTACATATTATATTGTATACATAGCACAGAATGTTTTTGTTACACGTAGTAGGAGTACGACTAGTAAAATAATGACTACAAACCAAAGTTGTTTTGAGTCTGCTACAACTAGTGGCAGAGAGAGAGAGAGAGAGAGAGATGGAGGAGATAGGGATAGACACGAGAGTACATAATACAGATTATCTATTTCAATATATCACATTTCTATATATGGAGAGAAAGTTAAATGTGTTCGAAGAAGCCAAGCTATGAGGAAGTGAAGGAAAGTACAACTATGAGCTATAGGACTTGTGTGGAGGTACTGTGTAATTTAGAGCTACTTCTCATTTTAGTTTTGAAACTTGGCTTCAATTGCCCATATTAGAATCCCCCATAATGCATCTTTCTCTATTCTTCTCTACTGGGTCTAACGGCTTCTCCTTGTCTTGACTTACAACTAATAACTAAATTGAATTATCTGTAACCTTAGATGCCTTCTCCGTACTTCTGTATTGTTACAATGTCCTCCTACCAATATGCCCGAGATAAACATTCAAATTCCCATTTCCTACTTTCTATTCAACTGAGATACTCACAAACTTGTTTGTTTTGTGTGTACACTCAGAATTCTTACTGTTTTGTCTCCACGGCTCCGTTTAGGTAGGCGGATGCAAATAATATCAGCAATAGATTCCATTACCATACACACAAAATAAATCGCAACAACAAATAATACTTCTAATAACGATTATAATATAATACGTGTATAA
Source organism: Pogonognathellus flavescens (assembly GCA_019776165.1). Lineage (NCBI taxonomy): Eukaryota > Metazoa > Arthropoda > Collembola > Entomobryomorpha > Tomoceridae > Pogonognathellus > Pogonognathellus flavescens. Next base: position 76,635 of record JABASD010000291.1, on the reverse strand, counting down.
CCACACTCATATTATTACTTACTTCTATGCAAGCAAAAGATGCATTAAACATAATTTCTGGTATTAATAAACACGCGAGACTCATTTGCCTAATTAAATTTAAATATTAATTACCTAGGTATATAATACGACAATGTGAATGAATCTTAATAATTAACTGTTACCAATAAACGCTCCATGAAAATCCTCTGTGTACTATGTAAGTAGTCCAGAGTTCCATATGTTATTGTGTTTTTACCCTTTGATTTACTTAATATTCATGTTTCACTCTGCTCCATTCTTCTGTGGCAGACAAAGCACAAAAGTGTATTAAGAAGCAATTTGTGGTAGGGTTGCCGTGTTATTTCTGCTAATAACATTACAAGCTGGTGTTGGTGCTTTCATAATAAGAGAGCAATAATGGTATAATGTTATCAATGCGGTGTCAATACAAAGCACTACTTAATGTAGTAGTGAAATGTTGTTATGGCATTTGAATAAACAATAAATGTGTATAGAAAGTGGTGGAAAGGAGAGAAGAGCGCAATGCGAGTGGATTTGGTGTGCCGCATACAATAGCGTTAGACTGGCACAGAGAGAGAGAGGAAGTGAATGGCAGTGAATTTATGTCGGGCACAAGGGGAAGAAAAGGTGTTGAAAGCGTGAAATATGTATTCTGGTGGATGGCAATGCGGTCGTCGTGTGGTGTTCTCAGAACGTACAAAGACTTAGAACTGAGCCGACGACGAAGAATAGTAGATAGAATAGTAGAAGTATTAGCAACTCGATACTCCATTACTATGTTTTGTTTGTGAACGAGTGTATAGTTGTGTGAGGGATAGGAGGGCAAAATGCAACTGTGAAAGAACTTATTCCGCAGCAGCAATCGGAATGAATGTGGCTTCCCTTATTACATACTTTCCTCACCCCATAAAGAAGAGACGTAGTCGAGGAATAGTAAAAACGGGAGAAATGTAGTTTCGGCGGCTAAAAACTGATCAAGGAAGAACGCCAAGCCTTTTTTCTTACACCCAACACCAACCACCACACGTTCTTGTCATAACAAAGTGTCACTGGCTCCGTTTTCCTTGTCACAAACTCCATTTTCACTTTGAGCCGTATTTTCATACGTAGCAAGCTTATATTATTATAGTGGTGTGAATTGCCAGAATATTATTATTTTCCCTTCACCTACATTTCCCCTTTAATCCCAGCCAATTCAATCGACTCTGCTTCTCCGTACATTTACCGACGTATAGTATAAGAGGAGCAGCAGTAGCAGGATTCCTATTAGAATGGTGGGAAGAATACAGTAGGTGAAAGGTTTCTCGTGAATATTCCCGACAGACTAATCTATTCTGTATGAATACTTACACAACCACGATTCCACTAACTCCAACTTTGGCGACACTTCGCAACCCAGCTATGCCTCCGCAAACATTTTTCATTTGGAAAAACTCGGGGACGTTAGTACTTGGGACACATACATAATCCAGACGAATGAATTAAGTTCCGCTCGTATTTTTGTTCTCTTATTGCTTCTGCGAGAATTAGTGCAATAAAGTAGGGCCAGCACCGTTCGGAAACAACGTGCAAGTACGGGCAATCGGCACAGTTTACATGAACACTCTTTGAAACTTTCAATGATGATAATAATATTTATTATTGTAGGAGTGCCTAGTCGTAATAAGATAGGGAGTATTTGAATTTATAAAGCTATTAGTTGTTAGTGTAGTAATAATGAATAGTTTGCAAATACAACATAATGCATCTCTCCGGGAAGTAATTTCAGTTGACTGCTTTCAGTTTTTTACACCCTACACTTGTCAATAAGAATGATTGTAATGTGAAGAGAAAGTGCACTTTTTATCTGTTTATCTGTTTTATCTTACCCTGTTTTTGTCGATGTGAATTGGTCTCAAGTTTGGATCGTACAGAAGTTTATTTGGCTCCAAATTGATTGGTGATTGTCTTCGACCTTTATTGCAGAGGCTCCAGTCTGGATTGATCAATCCCCAAAAGGCCGGACCTGCCAACAAACAAACAAAGATTCACTCTCATCTCGAAAAAAAGAACAGCTTCTCTTTGTTGGACATTTGTAGCTGACAGCTTCTATTTTTTACTGTATTTCTCATCTATATATACGTACATTTTCTCACATTAGTTAACATTTCATCGGCTTTACGCGTATCGAAACGCACGGCACACGTATCTATATCGGATATAGTGAATGTAGTAAATGTAGTAAATGTAAACAGTTACACGTGTAGTATTGTATAGATCAGTGGATTTCATCAGCTTAAAAATTACAGCTGTGCAATATATTTGCAGGACCAGCGCTGGTCTAACTAACCAAGTGGAAATACAAAGCAGAACGATGTAATTACAAGACTGGGATGAGAGAAATGACTGCCAATATATGCAACAAAGCCTGTAATGGCTGCTGAAAAAAAGCAAACACCTGCGGTCTAATTGAAAGCTGTATGCTTTCACTTAGCTATGTAACTTTTCCCTCCAATGCACTGCTGGCTATATTGGAAAAGTGTGCTCCACTCTTATAACTACTACACATGTGTTCGGCACGGAGCTGTGTACGTAATACATTACGGAAGAATGCACCAAACATTTATACACAGCATCGTGCACTAAATACATAGAAGAGCAAACCAACCAGCTCAGACGTAGCTACAAGATTTAGAAATGTTTACTCGGCTCCTGCCATGGACCCCATGCCTTGTACAGTAAACGCAGCGTAACATCAGTAGCGTGTAACGAAATACACACAGCCTTAATAATATTCAATGTAAAGTTTAAGAGAAAGCACAAGTACATTTCCCTACTGCTTCCCAACAAGATGTTCTAACCTGCAACAGACTCAACTACATTGCCTCACTGCCTTCTTCACTTTTATTGGGCTTTCCCTATGAACCTAAGTAACTAACTAATGTACGAAAACTGTTTAGAAACGTCGTTTATATTTTATATTAGTATTACAGCAATTAGAGCGCTCAATGGATACACTACGCTTCTAGTATCACAAGTCCGACAAAAAATCATTCATCTTTTAGCAGCAAACATCTCCAATGTTTTTTCTTTTCTTATTTGTATTGACTAATGTTTTTTCAATATAATTTTTAAAATCTTCCACCTTGAAGGTATGCTGAATAATTTACAATTTTATACGCAATTATATTGAAAAGCCATTTCAAACTGTCTTTAACTTGGGTTTTTCCAAATTATAGCGTTTGTAAAATTTCGGTTGGTGTAGCTAGGCATAAAAGAGATTTTGTATGACATTAGGCAGAAAAGGTTGATTAAATCCGTTGAGAGCACTAGGCAGTTCAAAAGTTACACTTATGTTGCTGGTTGTTGTAGGAAGGTAGTCCACCACAGCTGGAACTTTCTCGCCCGTTTCACTTTCACTTGGTTCGTGTTCTTTGCCCTGTTTAAGTCTCAATTTCCATCTCATCTGTTCTGCTTACATGTCTTCCTTATTGGCAGCCACAGCAAACAATGAACCATGCTTATCTCGACTGGACCATAATCTTAATACTTAAACTTATCCTCCTTTACATTTATTATACTCATATTCTCTTACTACACACTGCCACAGTACTCAGTATTACCTCCAAAAGACTACTAGCGATAGGAAATAGCAGGAGAATTCCATCACCGCGATGTGTAGTAGTTGCAATAGAAGCGGAGTATGTGTATACCTTGGAAGAAAACTACCATGATACATAATGTGCGTCCTTCTTGTCATGAAAATATATAATGCCAATATGAAATGAAACTGTTACTTTAAATTACTTTGTATTACACAATGCAACTCGGAGTCAACGTGAAGCCCACATATTGAAAGACAAGAGGAAACAAGAAAACAATCCTCCGCTGTAGAATATACAGTGGATAAGGATTTAGTGACTATTTATTAGTACTTCTCGGAATAAAACACAAGTTGAGAGGGAGAAAGTTGAGAAGGAGGCGGCTTGGCCACTCCTGTGTGTATTGCATACTACACAGCTCCTGCACATTGTTGATACAAATATTGTAGTCTCACTCCGTACACAGAATACACAAAATTCTCTGCAAACAACTAGGACGGCCTTTGCTATATCATTACTATAGGGAAAGCATATTATTCTGTGCAGTGTTGTTCTCGGAAGCACAATAAAACTCAAATAGTGGATGTGTGTGTCGACTTAAAAGTAAGTAGTAGGTGGCTCCAATTTTTTATAAGAGGATTCATCTGAAACACGACAGAAACTGGGAAGTTATGGTGAACATAATATTACGAGGAACATTCGTTTCGTGTTACGCTCTCAAGGTATGACGAGTGTGGTGTCTTGTGTGTGGATAGACCATGGAGGAGTCCTAGACTTATTGTGTGTGTGGAGTGCAGGAGGAATGAATAGAGAAGGGCTGTGTGTGTGTGTGGCTGGAGAAGAATAGTGTGAGTCGGTTGAGGAAGAGAAAGCCACACGGACTACAAAGTTCACCCGAGGCTCCCCATCATGGCATATTATTCTCTGTTAGTATTTCCATTTCCTACTTACACCACCAGACCTCCAGCCAATGTAAACCACCGTGAACAAGTACGAGAGGATACGTAACACAACGGTGATATTTATGTCGGGGTGTAAACACCAGGGATTTTCATTCAGATTTCAAATAAAACTTCTCTTCGGTTCTAATATGAGCACAGACACATGCTATAGCTTATACATTGCATGAAAATGTGCAACTTACTCATTCGTACACACATTTGCCATTTTCTGCGTTCTATACTTCTCTCTCTTTCCTAAGTAAGTAAACTCTGTAATACTGTTATGAAAACCTACCTATGTAAACATAACGGGACATGGCTTCACAAGCTTTAACTCAGCTTTTCAAACAAACTTGCATATTCCCTTCTTAGCTGTAACAATAAGAACCTAGCTGTATCCGGGGAGTCATGAGAATGCCCTAAAACAAATGACTCATGAGACAACATCAAATTTCCCGCAGAGAGAGAAGGCTCCAGTCTAGCTGCACTCATAAATTTCTGTGGCAACTACCACACACCACACAGTACCTGGCTCCAGCCTACCACAGCCAAACCTACATCCGAATTCGAATCACACAATATTTAACTTTTCTATGCTGCCCGAAATATCTTTTCTAGTCGTCCCATATCTGTAAGGCAGAATACTTCGAAACTCCTAGTGAGATTATTGTATTTTTTAAATAAGTATCAAAAATTAATTTGGTTAGTGAAGTTGTGTTCGAATAAATTTTAGAATATTATTGCAGTTTCATTCAATGCATTGAAAAGAAGAGTTATTGTAGCGAATTTTAAAGGCATTACTTATTAATTAAGATCGACACACCCTTCTATTCGGAAAGGAGTAGCCCAAAATTACTCACTGAGGAAATATACCAAAAGTTCATTTGATAAGAAAAATGTAATGTAATGTTAATATATTCCATAGGATTGTTATCTTTGGGAACTAGATAATTTTCGTTCCAGTGTCTTCCCATTAAACTGTTAACTACTTACGTTCATTTTAATTGTCTTTAATCATTGCGTTTTTACTTTATTAAGTGTCTGATATACTTTGTGCAAATGACAAAGTTGTCCGTCTGTCCTTCATCCCGGTACTTTTGATAACGGGTTGAGATATTTTTAAGGTAGGCACATTCTTTATAGGATGTAGTATGAGGCTAAGTTCAAAGATGGGGTCAATCGACCAACTCTTTCATCGCCTTTAATCTTTCAGAGTAACTAATGGGTTAATTACTGCCTCAAATATACAAAGCGTTATAAATATTGTTATGCGAATTCAACTTATGTTCGAGAATGAAGGACGCCATTTTTGATAAATGCCAAAATGCCAATAGATGTTTTTAAATACATGTAGCCAGAGAAGTTTTACTGTTACCAAAAATGTCACAGTTAATGTTTCCGTGTCATAGTGCACAACACAGTGTCACTGTTGGCTCAGCTACGCTTTTGTATCCTTAAATTAGTTTATTTAATATTTAAATTACAGTCGATTAATAATTTATGTGATCTAACATCGAAGGCAAATAGCCAGTTGATTAATCCTTATTAACAACCTCTAAAATTTATTATACGTAACATCGTAAGGTAATAAGATCGTACGGTTATGTAGCTAAGAGGGCTGATTTAGTTTGTATTTGCTTGCAGCTTGTTTGTTGGATAGGTTGCAGCTATTAAAGTACATCATAATTTGAAATTGATATGAGAACGAAATTAATATCAAAAAATCTTCCAGAAATATTATTTAGCTAATTAACGGATCATGATCCATTTTGGGTGTATACATCAGTGCTCTTTCGATGCATATATTATGTGCGGGTCCATTTGAGACAAGCTACAAATTTTACCATCCCATTGCTTAATCCAGTTGTAGAAAATCCGATTCAACGAAGATACTTAAAAATATAAAACCGAGGAAGAAAACTTCTTCGGCATAAGTACCTATACAAGCTGGAAGTCATGAGGTCACTTACAATTAGCTTTAAAATGATGTGGAGGCAAAAAAAGTCTGAGCGATTGTCTCGGTAGTAATACTGAGTAAAGTTATTGGCACTGAAAGAAAGCATTCGTGCATTTTAGTTGAACTAATGCAGAACTTTGCACATTTATGGAGTACAGGTAGGAATATTTCACCTGATGGAAGAAAGTACGGTTGGAGGCAGGAACGTATGCCCACGTAGAGTGGCGTATGTATTTGTGAGTGGGGATCCGGAGAGAAGATCGGAGTGTCGCATTTGTAGAGTACGAGGTGGTTGAATGGAGGTTGAGTGGTAAGAAGACAAAGTTATAGTTACATTGTCTTGAAAGGAAGTTAAGCGATGAGAAGAGGAAAATGTAGTCGGATGGATGGAATTAGGAAAGGAGGAGTATTGCGGTTCAATTGCATGAGCTGAGACCACACAAGGCTCTTGCACACAAAGAAAGATCGAGACGACGACGAGACGAGACGAAGAAGAACAGTGGGGACGGCGACTACTGCTCCTTGCACTACTTTTACTACACGGAAGAAAAGGAGCATCTGAACATCTTTGTTGAATGCAGAAGAAAGAGCTATTTTCTTCAATGCGTCCCAAAAGTGCAGTAAATTTACTGAGAGTCGTATCCCGGGCCAGGCCAGGGCAAGTGAAGCCAGATCTCAGAGTGGTAGCAGAACACTTTCTATTTTCATAAAGACAACGAAGAAAGAAAACTACCTATATGAACAAACTACTGTCTTACTTACGTATAAAACTACTGCGACGACGACTACAACTACCACGTCTGTGGTATTGCAATCGGCAGAAGTCGCAAGGAGAAAACGAAGACGAAGAAAGGGTAAAAAATAAGTACTCCATGTCGAGACTATCTATCCTTGATATATGAACAAGGGGCACGACTCTATGCAAAGTTTCCAGCTCCTCTATGTATTTCTAAGCACGGGACTTATTGTTAGCTATGCGAATATAAAGACACACATAATATTATTATATTTACTTTTAGGTAATATAATGTGCAGATCGTTGTGTTCTCCTTGCAGCCTTATAATACAAGAAAGAGCCAGAGAAAGAATATAAGCAAGTCGGCAGAGAAGAGTAGAGAGGGTGTAACGAGAACGACTCTTTGGGTCTTTGGTTTGGGTTGGCTTGGTTGACTCTATTTCAAAAACCCCATTACATTACGTTGCATTACATTACATTCATGAGGGAATGGATGGATCGAGTGAACTACCTCAGTGAAACGAGCTACAACTAAATACCAAAAATAGTAACGTAAATACAATTCTACATGCTACCTCCAGCCAAAACAACAAAATATGTAGCCACTACACAAGCAGTAAAGAAAGGACCCAGAGAATAAACTCAGAGATAGGTATGTCACAGAAAGAGAGACGGAGAAAGAAGAAGAAAGAGAATGAGAGAGGAAGGAAACAAAGCAATCCCCATTGTTGAATCGTATCTGTTAGCTTCGTCCTGTGACTGTGAGCTTTACACAATATTATATGACTTGAGTTGTATTACACTCATACAGACGAGACAGCAGCAACGAAGGCACTAAAACCTTACGATGACAATGCAGCTTACTTAATGTAATGCTACAAAGTGCTACATTCTTATTGTTATATGCAGTTAGACGTACATAGAAATAAATGCATTCGTCGTCTTCCCCGCTAAGAAATATTATTTCTATTATGTTCCAACCATGTACAACCCACGTAGAAGAGTGGCCAGAGTCGAGGATTCTATCTTTCCTTGTGAGAAAGTCAACTTCTTGGTTAGATAGCATTCTTGATACAAACACAATGATGTATAATTGGCTAACTACTGTTAAACTATGCTCATCTCCTAATAAACCTTATTTATGTGCGTGTAACAAACTTTCTTACCGTTTCTAATGTCAGTCCTTGTACTTTCTTAAAGGATACACCACTTGTCTTTCTGTTTCGTGCAAACATGCGGATTATTATACAGGATGCAAAATATAAGTATTATCGTTGCACAAAATATATTTAAGTAAATCCAAAGATTTCCTTTTGAATATGTACATTCTATTCGAAAACAACAGTTTTATTTTTTATGTGGTTTCTAATGTTATGCAAGGAGACCCTTCCTTAGTTTTGTTACTATTTTCGAGGCATCATTTCAAAGCCCACTGTGTTTTCTAGGAAGAAATACGAGATAGGAAAAACCGTGCCTGGAGAGAATGAGCAGTGTAAAGGGGGCACAATGGTTTTTTCTTCACTTTGATTTTAACGTTGAAATAAAATGCACAAGATAAAATTGAATAGGTCGCATAAAAATAGATTACTATGTAATAAACAGTCATCACAATGTAGCTCTATTTTACCAATTAGGCTCTATGGCCTTGCAATTACATTTTAAAACGTTTCTGCATGCAGACCTACCTTAATAAATTTTCTGTTGCATTTTGTGTCTCTGCAAGTTGCTCCATTTTATAAAGGAATCATTTTTGGCATACGCCATGTACTTTCACTTTCCCGTATTATTTATGGATTATCGTATACTTTTCTGTGTATAAATGTACTGCTATTTGCATATTTCCCAAATGAGCGACACGATTAATATATGATGATAGCAGGATAAAACGTTTTACTATATTGTTATTGATTTTTATTTGACGAAGCAGAGATGAATTTTGTTATAGAAGAGTATCTGTGTATAATAGGAATCTACTGAAGCTTATAACTACAAGAGCGGAATTTACAGGAACATTATTTTCTCCGTAAGGTGTCACAATGAATTATTCATGTCGTCTGCTGCGTCAGTTATGCCTTTGCCTATACCCTACCAACTCTAGCAACCGTAAGATTGTCAGTTAAGCAATGAAAGCATATGGTGGAACATATCCGCGTATTATTCACCTAGGTCTACAATATGGTCAACAATATTCTTAGTCGACGATGACAGTTTTAATGTTTTCTTTCCTTTTGCTTAACGATGAAGAAATGAGTAGGTAGAAAACAAAGACTTGTCATTGGGGCTATAGCCATTTTGCTTGTAGTCACACATGTAATTGACTAAAACAACAAATTGAATAAAATTGTTCAGGTACTATATTCATTTAAGCTTGTCTTGTGTTATTCTCCTTCATTAATTACTCACACAAGGACTTACAAAGCATATAAGAGTACGTGGTTCTTCGTCTGTCCCAACCAACATCTGTTTACAGGAAGAGAAATGTCGTGGCCTTATTAGTATTATTACGTAAAACCTTATATGCAGCAGACAAAGACTCTCTTCCTCAGCATTGCTAAGAACTAGCCCCTCTACCCAATTACCCTTTTTCGTTTACTTCATTTTCTTTAGCTGATTTGGGTTTGCTTACTATTTATATTAGACATCTTAAATTCGGTTCAGCTTTCCCTGAAACGAACTCAGGAGAAATCAGTTAATATTATGCAAGATGCGTAGGGAAAAGGAGTCGCAGTATCTTAGTAGCTTAATAAGACACGAGACTGAAAGCTGTTTTCGTGGTTTCGGTTTCGTCTCATCTGATATTCTTCGGTTTATCCCAACCAGCCACACAGTCCTCGTGGCTCCAATACAATGATCCTCTCCAGCTCTGCTTGCATTCCGCAAGTCTTGTCGGGGCGGAATAAAAGAAGCAATGCAAACCAAAAGGAATCAGCAGTTACTGCGTTAGTGTATTTGTGGTGTAATTCCGGTGTGATGTGGTGGAGGTAGTGCTACTACAACCAGAAGACCTGCCGCTCCTACTCTCACATTACGAACTACCAGGCTACTTACAAGAATGAGAGATTTCAAGCTTCTGCTCCTTCGTAGGAAATTCAACACCAAAAACACAACTTTCAGTTCACATACCTATAGCTACAAGTAATATGTAGCTCAAACGGTATATGCAATTATGTACAATATCATAGAGGCGTTCAAATTTTACTAAATTAAAATTACTCATTTTAAATTTTCAATTTGAGAAATAGATCTAGCAGTCTGTATGGAGGGGATTTGTGATTTAAATATTCTTTTATAGTAGAAATCGGTACTCGTGCCATTTTTTTCAAAGTAGGCATACTTTGAATCAATTCTGGTTTAGAGATTTATTGTATAAAAGAGACAGGTTGGAATATGAAATTTTTAATCCGGAAGTGGTTTGAGTTAGAGATGTGAAACACGAACTGTGACCGATTTGACGTCTCTAGAACGTCTAAAGTGCCTAATAAAGTATTGTGTACTTAGCAGTGGGAATGTGGTTACGCACATGGAAGTAGTGCTAGACGATATCGTCGACTTTCGGATATTGCCCCTGCTACTTATATTAGGTATGTACTTTCTGTACATTACAACTTACAAGGCTCGGAGTCACGCTTCAGCTGACTCTATTGCATTGTGCTAACTTCGATTGATATTCAAGTCCGATTTTACGGATAATGCTATTCCGAAAGTTGTACGATTGGCCCCGATAAGCTTGTTAGAATTCCGGACTTGGCTAATTTACAAGGCTTTACACAATTTAGGCAATACCTATGTAATATAGGTGCATGATATCAAACGTTGTGTGCACAACTAGTACTGCTCAACCATCAAACACATAGCTGGATAATACGACACGATAATAGTTTAGGTCGTACAAGGTGTTTTCGTTGATTTACCTCATATATTTGAATGTGAACAACGTTTTTTTAAAAGCAAACAGATTGAACATACAGGCATACTATAGGAAGAAAATAAAAATTGATTTTAAAACGAACATAGTTAACTGGTGGCACCCGGATGAAAATAATCATGATAATTTTGTAATATTTAAATAATACAAAATCCAATATTCGAATATTTCATTTCGCCATCTAATGTATGTTCGTAAATTCCATGCAATTAAATTGAAATTGAAATCGAAATATTTATTTTCGGTGCAAACAACAAAAATTACAAAGTGTCGATGACTCTTAATAACCTCAGTAAACTGTTTTTCAGTGTCAGAGGTCATGAATTTGAACATGAGTCTGTAGTGCACAGCGAGAGTTTCATAACTGCTCTAATAGGCTACTACTCCTAATGCAAGTACTTAAGTATCTAGTGTTCTGGACTGTTATTAAAGTTATTAGGCTATTTAGGGTCGTGTGTTAAAGATGTGTGGGAGGGTATCTATATTAAAAGCCTGTGAAAAAATTGCAAAGCTATCCCACTTTCATTTAAATTGTTTTGCAATATAAGAGGTTTAAAGTATTTCATTTAATCTTCATTTTGCGGAGGTTCTAGGCCTTGAATGAATAATAAATGTTCAACCGCATAAATGTAGGTCCTCCGAGAAAACACGCTGTACGATATTTGATACATCACATTAAGGTGTTATAATTATAATCTACACTTGTACCTTTGTTGTACTGTATACCAGAAAATGCCATCAAAATACTCCCACAATTCGATTATCATCTCATCTTCCATTCTCTTCGTTCTGGTTGTAGGTACTATATTTAAGTAGATTTGCAACAACCTTGTAATGATATACTTAAAGAGGTGAAAATATAGTCTCATCATAGAAAATGCATTTCATGTCTGAGATATTTAAAATGCAATGATGATGTAATCGTTAGCACCTTGACATCGTTTCACTCAGTCGCGGTATTTCTTTGACATAAACACAATATTAAGTGATGCCGTCAGATATTGGTAGATATAAAAATGTAAATAAATTAGAAGGAGAACTCTGCGTGGGCAAAGTAGCTTACTTGTAAGAATTTGACACTGGAATCCAAAAGCTGGCTTACAACCAAGGTTACCCACAATGTACAGAATCATGTACCTTTTTTACAACGTAGGTATAAAACAACATTATGAATTGGGATAATTTTGTGATAGTGAAATAATATTTACAAATTATAAGATAAATTGATTTGATAGGGTAAATAACCCAAAATAAAAAATTACTTTTTCATTATTATATTGAATATTATATTACATTATATTAAAAATTACTATATTACCTTATCATGTATTAAAGCAGTGATTGTTTGCTATCTAACAAATGATTACTCCCCCGTATTAAGGAATCCATTAATATAATTTTTTATACCTAACTGAACTTATATGTAGTACAGTTGCGTGACTTGTTGGAAAAGAACATGAAATGTTATGCATTATCACTGAATAAAACAATACAATTAGAATAATTCTATTTATCTTGGGTGCAACGAAAACCTGATCGAAATTGGAATTGTAAACTTGATTCGGTTTAGTAATTAACTGTTCAAATTTTTGATAATAGATAAGCATAAGTATTTGGATTGTATAGTATTCACCCATCTGAAATGAAGAACTGTGTAAGCAACTGGGCCAAAACTAATTAAGCAAATTAACGAAACTGGCTTAATTAGTAGCAGAGTTAAGGAGCGGCATAAAATTACTGTTTTCTGATTACATTGGAAAGAAATACTTTTGTTGGAAGTGAGATAAATCCGAAAGGCGAGACTACAGCAGACTGTGCATAGAAACGCCAACTCTGTCTGACAAAAAAGTGAGAAGAGTTGGAGGAAATCAAGCGATTACATCACATCACACAGCGTTCGAATTTTATTGTACCGGGAATTCTTAAAGGATCATAATATATTCTGAGCATTATGGTTCTCACAACAGCTCCACTAGTAAGCATTATAGAATACTATGTAACCTTTATACCGGTAAGACGGCCTAAAGACGGTATATCTTATAAGACGGCCTAAAGACGGTATATCTTATAAGACGACCTATGGTACAAATATGCCTCTAAAAGAATCGGAGTAGTAGTAGAAGAGAGCAAGTGGAAGATCAGAGTACAAGACACACGTGGGCACAATGAACACAATAGACTGGAATAGACTAAAGTAAACATTGAGTCTGGGTAGTGCACACACGGAGTGAGTTGAGCACACAATAAAGGAAAAATCTACGACGAGTACCTTTACGAAGAAGATGTATTGTGTTCGTTTAAATGTCCGTAAGTATCTGTCTGTGTAAGAACATGTTTGATATATAAATACATTGATGGTGTAGCAGCACAGCATTGAATGAGAGTTAAGTCGAGAATTTCGCAGGAGAATTTACTTTCGATATGTGTTCCATGTTCTCTGGTATTGTTCACAATGGTGGTAAGTACTGCTCCTGAAGAAGTAGTAGGACCTACAGTGCATGTATGCTAACTATTGTAGTAGTAGTATTTCTGGTTGTTGTTGGTGAATGTAGGAGCTAGAGGAGATGTAGTACTGGTAGTCCTTGTACTCTTTGGGTCCTCGTCTTCTCCGGAAAAGGAGGGGAAAAGACTTGAGAGTCAAATTGGATGAGTGTTCGCTAAACGGTACGTCAACCACAAACGTGTTGAGCATTTCGGATCATTCCAGCCACCACTTCCCCAGACTCCTATGATTTTAATCTCCCACTATCCCTGCTTCTTTTCCTTCTTCCTCACTCTCTACTCCACTTGCTTTTCTTTGCTTTTCCTTCCCTTGGAACACACGGGTATTGATATTGAGCTTATAAGTCAACTTGAATTGAGTTGATGTGTTGTAGCAGGAGCAGTTCTAACAGTCTCATCTTTCCACCACCACCACCACCACACCGAAATATAAACCATTCTCTTTATAAGCTATATCAACACATTAGACATTCTATCATGATGAAACTATCACCTACCTATTTTTATTTCGGATCTTGTCTCGTCTCCTTCTCCGCACTCGCACACAGAACTGATATCAGTGCAGAATCGACTATAGGCGTAAAAGCTTCGTATATTTGCACTGTGCTATAACTGCATTTCTTTCGGTGTGTACAAGTCAAATCGGCAACTACTCGTTACTCGTCTCAGCTTAACTTTCTTTTCCGTAGTGCGTACACTTTCACGAGTCTCTTCTCACTCACATTATCGCTATTCCCTTGTCTAGTTAACTCTCTCACTTTTCACACTGACTTTCTTCAATTTCTTCCTTTCACTTCTCACACCGCATTTCCTTAACCTCTCCAATGTTTTATAACCCCTTATCAACTCCACACAGATCATCCAGTCGCATCTCACACTCAACAAAGGATTACAAATAATCGCATTACATACCCTACACGTATGCCACTAGTACAAATTAGTCTCAACTTTCTCTCAAGTCTCTCGTCTACAGTCCAAGTCTCAACTTAACCACCAATCAATTTTAATGCATTTAATTGTAGACAGATAAGTATCAAACTACCAATAGCAATATCATTCACACATTTCAATCCGTCAATTGAATGTCGCAAAGATGTGAGATACTAAAATGAAGTAGCATATTGTAACAGTATTAATGATTATTGTTATAGTACTCTACAACCAATAAACACAATTATCATAAATATATTGCATTATATTAATAAATTTCCGATACCTTTGTAGGGTGTTTTGGTGATTGCGAGTTTTTGTTAGTAAAAATTAAAAAAACTATCTTCATAATGGCTCCTACCTATAGTCCTTTGCATTTTAGTAATCTAAAAAGGGCATATATTTTATAGGTACATACTTGCACCCATTAATATTTAATGGCATATTTTATTTTTATTATTGTTTATTCTGCATAATGCAGTTAACCTTCACCTGTCACAAGAAAAAGTAGCATTTTATCACACTATAATTACATATATACTGAATGTGAGTTTGAAGTATTATTTGACTGTGTAACGTGCTATTCAATGCAATGACACTCAAAAGGACGGTTTTTTCATTTGTTGGTATAAGTATACACATAAGTAAAATTAAAGACAGTTGTATTTGATGTTTAACTAACTTGCGTCTGTGTAAGTCGGCTGCATACTCAATTTGTGAATAAACGCAATGAAAACTTTTTAATCGTGTCTGTTTGTTACAGTTTTGTTTTGGTGTGGGGTTGCGACAGGGAAGTGAGAATGGAAAGACATAATTTTTTGTTATCATGAGGTGATAAAGTTGATGAGCTGAGGGGGCGACGTTGCTTTGGCGAAAAAATGATTTGCTCGTATTATGTGAAAAGAGCATATGCGAATTCTTTTATTGTGTTTTCTTTCTTGGCTTAGTGAATATTTGAATGAATGCCATTAAGCTTGGAGCATGATGTTATGTAGCGTCTTTGTGAAAAAGACCTTTTCTCCAGTAGTGGAGCCTTCCGCCTGTTTTACCTTTGTCCTGGCGTGGCGTAGGTGTACTAAAGATAAGGAAAACCTTTGCTCTAGTATATTATTAATAGAGAAGCTACATGCATTACCTCAGACCTCATCATCTTGGTAGATTATTATATTCTTCTGCACTCTTTTAACATCTTCCCCTACTTCACATCTACATAACATCTTTAGGGCGCTTGTCTGTTATCTTCACAATTTATATTGTTCCTCTTCCACCAAAGAATACGACAGTACATGAAACAACTTTACAAACAACACGTGAAGCCAACAGTACTTCTGTAGGAATTCAGTAGCAGTCTGCGAGATAATTTATTATACCACCTAAATAAACTGTCTTGAAGAAAAGAATATAGCTAACGTCTTGTCGAATATAGGCAGTCTTATAATAATATACAATGCTTAAATGAAGCGTTTTTGTTGTTGTTGTTGTGGATGCTGCTGGTGTTTCCTATTTGTATTAAAAAACTCGACGTGAGTGACTCGTGTGTTG
Organism: Pogonognathellus flavescens; assembly: GCA_019776165.1. Lineage (NCBI taxonomy): Eukaryota > Metazoa > Arthropoda > Collembola > Entomobryomorpha > Tomoceridae > Pogonognathellus > Pogonognathellus flavescens. Next base: position 60,518 of record JABASD010000291.1, on the reverse strand, counting down.
GAATTCGTGCATTACATAGAATTTTGACAACATCTTTTTATCTACGTAACCTCTTCAAATATCATGACCATAAAGACTTAATGATCATTGCCTTGTGGACATGTTTCTTTTGCTTCGTTTTGTAAATAAGTATCTATGTAATGTGAGCAGGAGTTTTTGGAAGAAAAAATTGCCCACATAAAGAATGGGGTAAAGAATGGAGGGAAGACGAAATGAGTAGTACTTTAGTGTAAATACGTATTGTATTTGTGTGTTTTTATGACACGACATCGAAGGAGAACATGGTGCTTGAGCTGGTAGTGAGGTAGAACTGCTTCTATTTACAATTGTGCATTATTTGACTCTTGGTTTGTGTGCCATAATATTCAAGAAATTATAGAAATATGTATGGATGCACAGCTATTTGCGTCATGTCACGTAATCCCAATACATTTCTGTGCCGAAGGAATGTAATCTTTTTGGAAGTAAAAATATCTTCATCGCGACCATTACATCTCTACTTACTATACTTAGCGTATAGAAGCAGGGTGCCTCTGTGTATAGGCAGAAGATTCAGTTGGATTACATAAAACGAATGACAAATGGAGTTGAGCTAGGAAATGGGTGTACCCAAATCTTTATGTCCTCTCTAACTACATGTAGTGATACTCGCAGCTCAAACAACTCCAGATATTTCTATTTACCTTTCCTAATACACAAAATAACGTATTGCTTTGTATTGCCAAGTCTCTTTTAGGCTATTTCTCTTTCAGTACATTACTCAAGTTTAGCTGTGAACTCTGTTCCGTCTGTTGTTCTCCTCCGTCTGTTTTCCACTATTGTAAAATATTTCCTTTCGCTGTTTCTCTTTAGTCAACCGAGTCAACTGAGACTTGTTCAACGAGCAGATTTTTCCTTCTCGCCATTCCTAAGTGCACAGTCACTTCACTACCTCCACTTCCACTACATACAAAATACCTACTTCACTTATAATGATATAAATACACAACTATGCACAATTTCCCTCTCACCCTACTCACATGGACAAACACAGACGGAGAGAGTGTAGGTATACACCGAAGACAAGACGAGGTTCGTATTAGAGATGCGGAAAAGTGTAGTGGAGCCGTGTATCCCCGTCCTGTCCGTGTTCTTCTTAGTCATTTCCCAGTTCAGTTCAGCTCGGCTCTTTTGGTTGTTCACTTAAATTGAGTTCAGTTCAACTCTGTATGTGAATAAATAAATCGCGGAAATGCTCAGCGTTGTTTAGAAGATTTGCATGCAAATTCCGCAAAGCAGATTCGTTTTAAGGTGAAGGATTTTTGTTGGTACACAGCAGTTAGATAGAAGAGTTGGCATAGTCCGTAAGTATCACAACAACGCTAACGGCAACATCATATTATTCCTATAACTATTTATATGCACAGTTAGAGAATAACGGGATGCAGTAGACGCAGCATACAAACATTCGGCGGTAGCAGCAGACTCTTCTGTGTGTGTTACTTAATCCGGCTTATTCATGCCTTTCTTTTCTATCGCATAGACTGAAGACACTAAACGCTGGAGTTCAGTACAGCTCCACGTTTACTTTCCCTCTACTAATGTTAAGAAGATGATGAATTACACGGAGCGGAAGAAGAGCCAAAAGTGAAAGGAGGGGAAGAATTCCTTGGCAATCTAACATAACGGAACACTACTGGAATAGTTTCTCATCCACTATAATAAGGCACATACAATAATAAGGCTACCAGTATTAGTATGCTCTTAACATAAAGAACGAATACAAATCGCTATGTTGCATAAATCGTCCACAAACAACCAAGAAAGAATCCTTATACAACTAAATGCAAAATTGGCCAGAGAAAGAACAGCATCTATCGCAAGTATAGACGACGTCCCAACAGGCGCATGAGCAAAAGGTCTTTACCCTGCTTTTTGAAATTTCTTCTTTCAAAAATTCTAGCTCTATAATTTGTTTGAGATTAAAATTATAAAATTTAAATTTTTCAACAAGTACCCATTTGCTTAGCTAATAAATTGTTCAATTCTTGCCCAGCCACAGAAATTTTAAATTGCTGATAATTTCGAACAACATTTACTGCTTAATTTTCGAGAAATAATTGTAAAATATGTAGGGTTTGTTTTAGTGGCAATATCACAGCTGAGTAATTCACAGGCAAAGTTGAGTTTGTCAATCTTGTCTCAATTACTACGAATGGAAAAAAACAGCTAGTTCGTACAGCTGTAGGATATACAGGATTCAGTACGTATTATTTTATATTTAAGCTGTTTCAGGTAACCCAAATCTATATGAGCATGAGTAAAGTTGGTAAACATCTATGTACTTCTTTTCATACAATAAATATTACAGTGGTAGAAGTAAGTATAGAATATTAAGCCAGTTGTGTTCTGGGTATTATAGTATTAAGTATGTGTTATCAACCTGATCTGATCTGTTAATATATGAACCTAGCTATCTATGTATACGTTACACAATATATATAAAGGTAAAAGTAAACGAACAGGCTCATTTGTAAACACGGTAATATCAGATCCACTCAATCATTGATAGATAAATCTTTTTGACAATTTCTAATTGTTGTTGTGCACTAAGATATAATTTTCGGACATAGGCAAGATAAATTTATCCATTTGCCAACAATTTTGTACCGTTCATGTAATCCCTCGTGATAGGCCATAGCTTTTGTTGTCTACGTAAGGTTTTCTGTCAATGTCACGCGAACGAAGCTTTCCAAAGTGCAATATTTTCTGCTTCGTTGTGCAAAACATTAACATGAAATGCATTAAATAACATACAACTGCTTCAAAAAATGTAACTATGTTTTTATGACTCCAATCCTAAGAATCAACCATTGTACGATTTACTACTTACTAGAGTACCTATACCTATACGCAAAGTTTTTGTAATAATATACTATCGTTTTTAATAAAAAATAAAAAAAATTCGTATGAATATATGGCAATGCCAATTAGTTTTCTAATAATTATCAATTTCTCTATAGTTGCCTTAAAAGTAAAAATATTTCAAATAATACAGTACCATTTGAATTTTGTATTCCTCTCAAATACATAAACAGATCTCGTTGGAAAGTATAAGCCGGTTGAGATTGTGAAATACGTTTAGGTGGTTCAGTTTCAGCGTTTAAGCTGTAATACGTAAATAATTGAGTGTCATTAGGACGTGTATTTCAAACAAACCAAGTTGAGTGCCCATGTAATCGTTGAAAGAACTTCTATTTCACTTGGAATATAAACTACCTACCTGGGTAGAAATTCACAGAAGAACCATCATAGTGCAAAATTACATCGAGGGAAATATATTTACGGTATCGACTGAAAAAGCAGTCTGGAAGGATGAAAGTGGTGCTGTCGTGTCTGTATATAAAATTGAATGAATCAGTGATACATACCGCTCTGAATTTGACAAATGCAATCAACTGGGTTCATCGGAGTACGATGCATAGACGTTGAGACTTGAGTAAATCCATGAATGTACGCCTGACGTGGTATATTCATTGAAAGTCAATAGATGCTGAACCTAACGTTAAAAGTCTCAAGTACATATCTCCAGCCTTTAGTTATTTATGTTGGCTTTATTCATCTTTGGTCTTTTGTCTTTTATCTTCGTAGACCTATGCAATTAGTCATTAAAGCTTTAGCCCACCTACATCGAATTACAATAAATGAATCAGTCTCAAAGAGAAATTCCAGATTACGCAGTAGACTCCCAATAAAATTGATAAGTTAAGTTTGGGGTGTTTCTTCTCCTGCGGATGAGACATTGAATTAATTTTTTTCACATTTAATATACTGTCACTTTTATTTAATTACACCTGAAAATACAAGATGATCATTTATGATAGCATTTCTTTACTGGGTGAAAGAAGATTCTCTGTATTTTGCGTATACTTTTAGTTTTTACTCTAGTCTAGTTTTCATGCAATGCAGTTTGGTAAAAATAAATTGGTCAGTACAAGTTGGAGTATAAAATTAAACTATGGAATTGAATCATTGGCTATTATTAGTAAGATAAGATTTGTTCATCTGGAGGAGATTCACAATTGTTTTCTGTAGGTGTGAAATACATAATACGATTTCCTATTGCTTGAGTTGTAGCGTGAGAGATACCGGATCTGAATTTTTAGTGGGAGAAGAACAGAGGACAGGACTCTGCGACTAAAGTCATGTCACATAAAAAGTGAGTTTGGAGAAGTGCAAATAAAAATTGGGAAAATCTGTGCAAAGTTATTCACTTGGTGTTACGAGTCTGAGGAAGCTCTCACATTGTGACTTCTAATTCGAGGAAAATAATGTTGATCACTCTTCAGAGATTTGCCAACTGCAGAAGATATATGGATGAGGGAGCACAACACACTCGCTCGCATCCTCGGATACATATAAAGTGACTGATTACGTTCCGCTCATTCTCTCACTATTTACATTCGTACTCGTGTCCTTCCTTTCTCTCGTGTCACAGCCAACAAAGCACAAGCACGAATCTCGCCCATTACAACTCCCACTCACTTCTCACTTCAATACTCGCCATCAAACTCCGACTCTCCTCAACAGATCCACCACCACATCCAATAAACTATCTGTCTGCCACTCCCTATAGCTCTCCCTACACCTCAGGTCACTACACACACAAAGACACACAGAACACACCTAGAGACCTATACACACAATTTATATACTTTCTCCATCCTAAATAGCAGCACTGTACTATTAGCACTGGCAGTAGTAGGTGGGTTTAAGAAATCCCGGCCGATACTCTTCTATAAGTAGCACTTACTAGTTACTACTCTCCCGTATTCATTTCACTCCGTCGTTGTCTCCATCCACACACAACCAAATCATCCTAACTCACATTTTCTCAAAAAGACTCCGCATGATACGACACTTCCACCTTGGCCAGTTCGACATGTCTTAAAGCATTGCTATATTAAATATTCCCTGATATACATTGGATACGGGCAGTGACTTCCTTCCTGTGGCGCTATATAATACTGTAATAACATAAGAATGTTGGCTACCCGATCCCTCACCTTCCATTGTCTTTTTGACCTGTAAAGTCTGGTTCTTTTAGAGTCTATATGGCTGTGGTGGCGCTGTCCTGCATGCAATAGACGAGCAAGTTCAATCGTATTATATTATAACACATTACCATTAAAGCACCTCATGTGGAACTCGCAATTTATTTTACTACTCAACCAGCTTAGCAGCCAAAATCATTTAGGCGCCATTTAACTGCAGGTCGAAAACATTTTGTCAGTTTTTCCTATTTTGCCTTATTATCCTTACATTGGATTTTAACATGCCGTATATCCACTTGCCTCTTTCTTTTCATTATTCCAATCACAATCCACATCCCTAACCTATCTCTGACTCCAAATACAATTGCCTACTATTTAAACAAATTTTCTTTCTCTCTGTCTCTCCTAAATTCTAATACTTCCATTTCCGTAGTCTCTCTTTTCATTCTATTTAACGCACTGGCATAAAAACAAATTTCCATCCACAACCAATTCTCATTTAATCACCAGCACTAAATATTTTTAATAACTTACTCTTCTCTGTGAATTACAATCACAGATTTATTGCCACATTCTCTCATGTGCATTTGTAAAGTGTCATTCACATTGTTTACAGCCATCGAACCGCAATCTAAAATTGTAATACGACTAGCTAGACCTCATTTTAATTGAGAAATAATTTTGTTCGCAACTCGCTACGTACTTTCACTCTTTGTCCCTTTTAACCCTGAGTTACTCAATTCTAATACAATATTTGAATCACTGAAAAGGCACCATTGATCTTTGCATATTCCACGAGCGAAGGAAAGGAATGTGTTTACAGTGCATTTTTAAATAAAAAATTATTATTATGGAAATATATTTATTGTGGCATGGAATGTTTTTCTAGGTTGTACATTCTCAGCATAATAATGTTTGCAGTGGAAAAGTAAACAGGTGCACATTAAACCAATGTCTCTTCTACCATATTATGATGTGTGTGTGTGTGCCACAGTTGAGATTCTCAACTTGTTCTATATATTTCTCTACTGCATGCTACATAATACACTCATGTGATTCCAGGTTGTTTACTTTGCAAGGCGATATATACACCTTGGCTGTTGAGACTGGCAGTAGGCAGTCATGTAATGCATACTGTTGTGTTGTGTATGATTTAGCTTTTCGTTGAATTCGGCAAGCAACGACCCCAAGACGATATTATAGCTGGAGAGTGGCAGTGTACTCATAAGTACACAAAGACATGTAGAGACGATAGAGTGCTCGTAGTATATGACACTGTTCCGCTGTGTCACATACAAATGATACCAGCACAAAGGAGAAAGAGTGCCCCTGAAGAACTGGAAATTTTCATTTCATTCTGTTCTTCTGTGTGTCGACACTAACAATAAGGTATCTCGTGAAATTCCTCAGCTCCTTTCTCACTAAAGGTATGGATACATATTTCTGCACAGTAAGGAGAGGACGTGTCACGTCATAACGCCACTCCAGCTCAACTATAATATATCCCCGAAACGGGAGTGTAATGCCGTGTAAAAAATACAATGGTAACATTCAAGAGTGGGCGAAACGTAGTGAAACATAATATTTCTGAGGAAAAGTATGCCTGCGGGGATGACGCTCGCGATATTTTTCACATGTCCGAAATATTGCAAATGAAATTGGTTTATGTTACACTACTGCACTCCTGCTGCAACTAAATGAGTATGTCTATTGGTGCATGTGAACTAATAACATTCATGGACTCTGCTCACTCAATCAACTAACTTCCCACTCAAACTACCAAATCCGATTCAGCTATACTGCTAATAATGCATTAACAGGCCGGATACATTTTCATCTTAATTCTTGTCATATTATATCTACCTACATATTATATCAAATATATTTTTGAAATATCTACCCTAGCTCACAAAATCTTGTTTTTATTAAAAGTCTTCTATATATAACTCCTGTACTTCCTTTTGAACCGTCGCACATTGAAATGCACAGACATCATTTTCGGATAAAATAGTATCTGATATTATGCATAAAATGTGCCGAATCGTCCTATGCGGTACAGCTATGCGTGAGCACTTGAAGTTAATTGTTAAACGCCTAATTTCCCTTGGACTTGATTTGGGGATTTCTGTTCCCCTGAATAATGAAATATACCTATGTGGCTATTTTTAGTGCTACGAGTGTCTACGGGTACTCTGTGTCTATGAGTAAGAGTCAGTCCACTTCGTCCAGAAGAACAATGTGGTGGAAAAACGTATTACTATATATCTGGTACACACGAACGGATCTTTATTTCGTCATAAAATGCTGGCTTTTGCAAATGCATATAATATACCTAAGCACATACTAGGGTTTTTTGATGAGGTTGAAGACCACTACAGTCTATCAAATGAAATGTCGATACCTACATGTGTATATACCAACTATGCATTATTAGTAGTACAACTTGACGGAATTAGGTAGATGATGATATATATATATAACAATTTTCTACGCAGACGACTCACAGCATGAAGGAATCTAATAATATTATGAAACTACTCCCCTGGAAGCACCCGAAACAGTTTCCATTGCGAGTTTCCATTTTCACAGAGATGCTGAATATTGCAGATGTACAAAGAAAAAATTTGTGGATGGTTCTATTCTACTACCCAGGGCATATCTGTAGTTACGATAGGATAATATAGTGCTTGTTTTTGCACAGTACCGTGTGTATAAATAGTATTTGCTGGGAGTTATCACAGTTTAGTGTTTATATTGGCGATAAGTCGCGGGGAAATTGCTTTGTGAATTTGACAACATGAACAGGAAATTGTGTTTGCGGCTTTGCATATTTAGATATACAGAAGACAACAAAGCCTTTGCGGAGCATGTGTGCCCGGTGTAGAGGTGCGAAGAGAAAGAGCGTTGTGCACGGAGGAATGTGTCTCGCATCTTGACTTTGTGAGAAACAAAAATAAAAACAAAGGGGAAATAAGGAAAACAAGTGAGAGGATGCGAAAGAAAACATGAGAGTTGAGCATATAAAGCAGCAGCAGCTATTCGATAACTGATTTAATTGTGGAGGCTTTCTTTCGCTTCGTTTTGTCAGAAGAGGAAAGAACAATTCGAGCTTGTAATTCCATTAGTTTACTTTCATTGTGAACTTTCTTTTGTCCCGGTCTGGTAGTAGACACACCGACATGCGTACGACAGCATTACAATGGTAAATAGTATATAAATACCATCAAAGAGGGGAGAATACGGAAAAGCAAGCCATATCTGTGCTCCAAATGGGAAGTTGCAAGAGGAAAGTAGGAACTGTGGCTGACTACACTTCTGTAATCGCTCCATGTTGCATAATTTTACTCCTGAATGTAATTGTCTTCCTGCATTCTCCTCCAAAAACCGATACATTCCTCTAGTCGCTATAAGTGTAGTCTAAGGCGGTTCAATCCACTCACTCCACACACTGAACAAACAGTTAATTCTCATCATATACTCCGCTCTCCGCTGCATATAATAACATAGCCCCACAATACAAGTATTCTCTACATTCTTACAAACTATAAGTCTTTGCACAGAATCGCACTTTTCAACCGCACAATATCGCTACAATCCTCTTCGATAGCTCAGCGTTCCAACTTCTTTCTAATTTCTGTTCGCTTTTCGAAGGAGCAGTCCCTATACCGAGCGACAACGTATAATTATCCATTTACTTTAAAGTACCACAGTCCCAGTTCTATGTATTGTCTATGACCATAAACTAAACACACGTTTTACGTTTCATATTTTGTACTTAGTAGGTATGTAAGATGATCGAAGATAAAAATTTTGAAACGCGTCTTTGAGTTTCTCGTTTCTTATTTTCTATCTCTTTTCTATTACGTCAATATACAGTAATCCAAACGTTTCATTCAATCAAACCATAAAATGCGAAAAAGAAAACGCATCTCGTCCAACGTAATATTCTAAATATTATTCACCTGTTCCACAATAGTTCGAAAAACCCAAACTATAATATTCTTCGTATTATTAGTGTGCTTCTCAATAATGCGAAATACTGCACACAAAACTATTTCCAAAACTCGGGTCATCCACCTAAACAGACCCAGAAACTTCGCTCGGTTCGGTTCGCGCGGTAACAATAATGTCAAATGCTACTATCCAAGTCTGATCAAATCTTGAATTCAATCGAAATATTATTCGTAAGGGACGTTTTTTGCGAAATCGGTCCGTAGTTTAAATACTACTATGTGAATTCTACTTAAATTTGAATTTGGAGACCGCCAATGCTTGAATATTTCGATTAAATGACCTGACATTTTTAAATACAGCTATATTGATGCTTACACGGTTTCACCGTTTACCTAATCGATATCATAGTTAAAGTTGCCGTGTCATAGTTCATATCACTGTTCCATTATTTACTTGTTTACACCCATTTTGCAATGGTTTATTTTTCATAACTTCATATTATTCTATTGTAAAGCAAAATCCGATCGGAGTTAGTTTACATATTTGTAATTTCGTTTATTTGGTACAAGTTGCAGTGCACTGTGCCTCGGTGCATAAAAGGAGTGCGAGTGAAATTGAATTATAAAATTCTGTTTCCATTGTGTGATGCAATTTCAATGCGTGATGGATTTGTCCATTTCGAAAAATGTGTACCATGTGAATCGTATCACCTCTTACAATCACCCTTTATCTTCTACTGTCACAGACACAACAAAAAAGGCAAAACTCACCTGAAATTCCGTCGTATGTCCACCACTCTTCCCAACTGACAGCCAAAGAACCTATAAAACGACAAAGAGATTTTCAATGTAATATTTAAACACATTTTATGCATAAGAAGATAACTATTTAATGCACACTAATATCTGCAATGTAAATTATGTTAATAAAGTTTGTTTTTGGCTGCCGAAGTAACAGAACAAAGTGCACAACATAAATTAGGAAATAAAGTTTTCGACCTTGGTTAACCCTTTCTTCGTTGTTTCATTTGTTTTGTGCAGTTTAAGACAGTTGCACAAAACAAATTTATCAACTTTTTATAATTCTAAAGAAATTATTGTTGATTCTGTCATTCAGAAACGTGATGAAGATGTCCTTATAACTGCAAATGCAGAGACAAGGAGAAGTTGTATTTACAGTTTATTTATGCACACACCAACAAATGAGATTTTATTGGCCTATAAAATAAACGGATATATTATAAATTTTATGCAGTACAATTAAAAAAAGGTTTATGAAATGCTATAATAGTTGCAAAGAAATGGCTTCTCGCTAGGAGTTCGGCTTTGTTTATTTGGGGCAATGAATGAATAAATTTTATTTTAGGGAAAAGTCTTTGAAAGAACGTCACAAAAAACCACAATAGTGTCTGATTGACAGTAATACAGGAAAAAGTAGTCACATCCTGCACAGTACTTTTCTTTTTCCGTGTCTCAACTGTTACTGTTCGTTCAAACTTTTAGTGTTGAATTGCAAAGCCAACACGAAGCAGATTCCTTCACTTAACGGACATGGAAATTAATTTTCAACTGTACTTTCAGACGCTACTTCTACTCATTTACTTATTTTTTCCACAACAAGTCAGTGCTAATTATAAAACTTTCAAAATATTAATTCAAACACTGTTTAGGCCGTGTTCGAATAAGTTTTTCAACTTGGACAAAGTTTTTTAATTTTAATATTTTATCTGATTATTTAAATAAAGTCAGTTTTGCCCTAAATCCAATTTTATACAGCGTATGTTTATTTAATCCTTACTATTCCTGAAAAAATCTAGCTTGCTTCTCATTTACAATGAATAGTTCAAAAAGATTTTTTGCGAGTACATAATTAACATAAACTAATACTTAATACTTGGATATTAGTTTCAGGCACTCAGAATTTGTCGTCAATATGTAAGTCATCCATGAGATTATTAAACAACTTTCTTTTCTTATTCATCTGTTGTTAGCGGATTTCTATTCATCAATTCATTATTTCCACTTCGCTACATCATGAACATACCTAAAGCACAGTTTTTTACTAAAAGCAGCATTTTTAATTAATTACTAATTACATTCATACAGGCTGAACTGTAAAATAGCTGTGGGGTATACCCGTAGAGAGAATTAAGCAATTTATAGCCACACACAAGCATGTTTAGTTTGGTATGAGATGCATGAATCCTTCTATGTGTATAATTTATTACTAATAACATTAATTAGTTATTGTCTAAAGTGCACTTCACAAATTGAGTGGGTACATCTCAGGTTCCGTTTCTTGGATGAGTACTTGCATGGTGATGGTCGTAACACTAAATAATAATGAATAAGTGAGTACTGAAAACAAATTCATTAGGATTTTCTGGTAGTTTTGAAGGTATTCTTGTTAAACGAAATGAAATGGGATAAAATGACTAGGAGTCTTTCTAGGAATGGCAGAGACCTATTACATTTCCATAACCTCTCTCATTCATATGTGAACAAACAAACTTTTCCCATTTTAGGTGAAGGTACATTCCATGTGTGTTCACTTGAACCTAGTTAAATTCTTGTTGACATTGTACAACTGGTTTTTCAGTTCCTTTCTTCATCTCTTTCTGCGTCAACCCAATCCTCACTACTCCCAAAGCAGCTGTAAAGATATTTACTTTCATTTGTGTAATGGAAAAGCCTCGAGATAACCCAGTCGTCATAATATAAAGTAGGTGGTCCATAATAAATGTCCACAATTGACAAAATAAACAAAATCCTTCTGTGTAATTTACGGTACGCTTCGTGTACAAAAACTGTCTACCCACACACACCCACTCCAGCCACTAACACAACCAACGCTAGTGCATTTAATTTAATGCCTGGTTTGTTCCTCACATATTCCAATTTCACCTGCTTTGACTCAATTTCAAGCCTAAGGTGCATTTTCCTGTAGAAAGACTATTCTGTAATTCACAGTGCTCTTGTCAATTAATAATATCCACTCCCTGTAGTTCACCTGTTCAAGTTGTGTCCTTGTATTTTACTAACCACACAATTCTGCGAATTCTTCTCTCTCTTTCTCTCTCTCTCTCTAATTCATCCACTCAACTTCAGCCACCTCTTCACGTGGATTCACTATAGCCAGTGCGTACGAATCGTATACTATTAATACTTTAGTGTGCATTATCAAATGCATATTTGCTTAGTTGGTTGGATTAATGTCTGTCTTCCTTCCAAGGACTGGTACTTGTAATCTGAACCTCAACAGTCAAATGAATTCTCTCAACACTACTCCCTACTTCAAACTGCTTCAATTCTCCTACGAAAATTTAATACAAAAATTTGCGACCGTAAAATACCTTTGTCTGTCTGCTTCTCTGCTTAATATAACCGACTATAATAATATAGTCTCATGTCTTAACAAAATTCCAACTTCCTGCTGATTTACTTGTTGTAATGTATTGTTTCAACTATCTTTTGTATTTTTAACTAGTCGTGTGTGTTATTTTACAAACCATGGTCAAAATTGTATCCGCGTTAATTCAAGTTTATTATTAAAATCAAAGACAGTATGTTTACAAAATTGCATTTAGTTTGAAACTGATATAATATTACAGTCTTTGGATTACGGCAGATGTTCATGTTTTTACCCTTAAATTCCATATCAGAAACTGGAAATCCTGAATGAAAATAAACATTGTAAAAGCATAGTGATAGGTGTAAATTAGAGTTAAGTACACAGTATCGTTTCCAGCAGATTTGAAAGCAATTACAATACAAATGCAGGTACACGATGCTGTTTTTGTAGAAACGGGGATTAAAGCTTTAGTGAAAGATTAGGGACGAGGAAGGAAAGGTATGTTTTTTGGATGCAGAAGCGTGTACGAAAAACAACATGTGTGTGCATATGTTCGCTAGTTGTTTCTATACATTATTAAACTGGGAAACACTTTTCCCAGCAGAGCTGAGCATTGTATGTGCAAATTCAATAATACTTATCTACTTGAGAGCTTAAAAGGAAACTGATCAATATATTATGTGTGGACTGGGATAGACACAACTACTCTATATTCAGGATCATTGCTCTGTGAACAAAATGTTTTGATGCAACAAAATTCCTAAACTTTTAATGCGTGTGAATACAGCAAACTAGAAATTGGATTAAAATTTCCATACATTTATTATTCCACACATTTTATCCGTTCCTTCTGCTTTTCAAAAGTTAGTTGCATTCTCAGTTTCTATTAAACTTGTTGAACAGGCTAAACCTTCAATAAATATTACTTTTCCTTAACTATTACAATATTACATGGTTTTATGGCCAACAGATATGTTCAGATGCATTTCAAATTGCTGTTTTATTTCCCTGTACCAACAAATAGAATGTACATTAAACGTTCACCGACACGGATCACGTGTACAGGAATCAGATCTATGAATAAAATTCCAATGTGCCACATGTTGTTAAAAATCATATCAGGAATTGTAGATGTTTGTGTAGACAGAGTTGAAATCAAAACGGAATGGGGATATAATCATGTACGTTTAGGTTTATGTTTTCCTCCTGAATTCGGCAGCAGCTCCGAATGTCAGTGAGAATTTTAAATATTGAGTTGCTGAGCTGCAGCTCGGAAACGTATTGAAACAAAAGTGGTAATTTTCTTTTGTATATTGAGATTATTATACAATATCGGAGAGGTGAGACGTCAAACTTGCAATTTGTCTATCATTGCCCTGGCAGGGAATTGAATCCACGTAGAGATCCGCAATTTCTATAAAAAGGATTGTAGTGGCTGCCATCGCAGTGCACACACACGCACTCACACATGGAATATACACAGGAGGATATGGGAATACGGGAGTCGGTGTAATACAGCTGAACTACCACAGGAGATGCAAATAGCGTTCACAGAGCAAACATATCGGGGGAAATGGCAAATTACCATATCGAACTTAAGTTAGAAATACTCTTTGTAGCTACGCCTTTTAGAGCGGGAGTTGTGTAGGTCTGTGTTTTATCTCCGCATCTATGCTTATTGTACTTTAACGGGGAAATGGAGGTTGGATTCTGGAAGTAAAGGAGGCCAGGGCGGATAATGTATTCATGAGAATTTCCAATACAAGACAAGATCGAAAACTGTAATAAAACATAAATTGAGTCATGCAGAGCTTCGAGTCGTTGAAAATCAGACGGTTGTGGTTAGAATTCTATTTAGGAGAGAGAGTGGTTGTGTGTAGTGGAGTGTGGAGCAGAACTCGCAATATGTTAAAAAATAAGTCAAGTGTATGGATGTTGCTCCTGGCGGCTCTGTACAAGTCAAGTGGCTAAGCGTGTAGATAGAATACATTTACTCAGGTATGCAAAGATCTTGAAAGTTCTTTCCTCTCAACTATGAAATCATATTCATAGCCAAACACATTGATGGAGTGCCAGTGAAACATGAAAAAATTGTCGAAATTGACAATAGCACTTCAAAGTAAAAAGAGCTTAACTCTTTCTCTCTCTCTCTTCCATGTGCTTCTATAAATAACCCTTTGCATCCCAAATCAAAATGAATACACCGTAAATACAATTCAATAAATTTTATATATCCATTATTCCACTTCACTCATTTAAATCATTTACCATGTCCATTTTGCATACAAATATTATCCTCCCATGTATCACTTAGGCTTCAAGCATCCCATTCATTATTAAAAATGTTTTTAAAATACGTTAAGCTGCTAATGACTCTCCGTTTTCTTTATTTCTCTTTCTCTCTCTCTCTCTGTAGGTTAAAGAGGTACATGCGTACTTGGATATAATGTGAAGGTAATTAATTACGATTATGGAATTAGCGGGGAGCCGTCACCGCATCCAGGAAAATTGGAAATCGATGTACAACTTTATCCAATGATTTGTTGACATCGAAAATAAAGAAAGTTTTTAGTAATAGGTATCTATAGAAAGTAATTAGAAGTAGAGGAAGGAGAATCTACCTTCAGTGTGGTTAGCTATTCTAAGAAACAAACTTGCATTGGAATATTGGCAGTTGGTGGTAGTCCTGGTGGCATAGGAGCGTTTCCGTAGTTAGAAAGAAGTTCTAGGGAAATAATATCAAAAACTGTCCTGTCGATGAAGTTTATAGACACAGGAAGACAGTATAGGAGTAACTTGTGAGTTTTGGGGTAAATAAGTTGCATACAACGGAAAAGACATAAGATAAATGTTCCGATCGCATTCTTCGTTCTTGGTTCAGCAGAGAGACTTGGGAGAAGGAGAGGGAAAGAAAGAAGGAAAGCGGAGGAAGGCAAACTATGGCAAGTGTTCAGTTCAGTCAGTTCGACTTCTTGTGCGAGCACTGCAAAGAAATTTGACGTCACGCTGTTGTTGATGCGTTTCGGAAATCGGAAAAACAATAGAGGATTAGGAACAGAGCTATCCACATTCACCTACCTACCTATTCCTATTCCCATTACAATCAATAAGGATAGAGAGAGAGAGAAATAGAAAGAGAGAGAACAAGCAAAAGTCAAAGACCGCCGAGGCTTGGTTCCTTCCTAGCAAAAGTAGCTGCAACTACGTACATATGTGTGTGCGTGTGAAAGCCTACGACAAGACTAAAGCAACTCTTACTTTTACATACATGCACAGAATCAAAGGAAAACTACCCAAAATCTTACCCATTCCTTTTAATATTATCCCGTCCCTATTACATCCCAATCTCCTTCGAATAGTTATCGCAGGCACTGTGAAAGTGCAATTAAGTGTGACGCCATTCACAAAGCTTAATGCCGTACTTATATATCTGTAGTCTTCCACAGAAATGTCTTCACACACAAATAGAAAATAGTATTTTGTAACCTGCCCTGTGTTTTCACCGCAAATCATACTTTAAAACGCTCGTTCTAACAATAAAGCGATGGAACACCACAGTGAAAGTTGTAAATGCCCTCCGGCGTTTAAACCACCAAGAGATAAGCATTTACTACGCAAGAAAATTTACGCAGTGCGTGACATTAGTTACTACTGCTATTTGATTCTTAACAAACAAGTAAATGCTATAAGGGTTAAACACAGATCAAATGGCATAATATTACAGTTTAAACTTGGAATGATGATATTAAAACTTTAAAGTAGTAACGGATGAATGCAAATTGAGAAAAACATTTAGCAGCAGTAGTCGTATTTTACAGTTCTGAAATAATACTACTGTAATCAAATCTTATAACCCGAATAACCCTGATAATTCGCATAATTGGGTCTATTTTAATTAAAAAAATATGAAGGTATTATTATAACATTATGTTTTTGTCAAATATTGTACTATAAATAGATATCTGAGAAAATACGCCCTAAATATTATTTGCATGCAGATGCATAGAGTTGGTAGTTCTTTACAAATTGTGTAGCGTATACTGTTTTACTGTACGGCGGTGAATATTTAAGCTGTATGTTCTGTCTTGTACAGCAAACATGAAATATTTAATGAGGCAAATGCATGCATGATGTTTATACGCGTTATACGTTAAGAAAGTAAGCTGGAATGTTTGAAAGTTGAGAAGACGTGAAGAAATGAGGAAATGAAGAAGAATTCTGCTGCTGATAGAAAGCTTGGCTCATGTAAAAAAGTTTATAGTGTTTGAACATATATGACTTATTTTTGTGTGTGTTTTTCATTTATTGATAAGATCCTTTCCTTCATTAAAGATAATTTGAGTCTGGTGCCTAACTAGGAATTTAGGTTTAGTGCAAAACAAATACTGAAGAGTAGAATGCCACGAAACCGACTACTAAATTAAAAATTGAGCTTCGCTACTTAGCCCGTTATAAGTCATACATAAGTTACATGAAGGAAGACTTCTTCGTTTGGAAGAAAGTTTTGTGTGTGGACTATGGGAGTGCTGTTTGTATGTAGTAGTGGAGTGGAGGACAAACAAAGTGGAAGTGGAGTATCCAGGAATAAATAGCTGCACGGCCAGCGTCAACTCTAAAGCAACTTAATTGAACCCTATCTCCTCACTCGTCTCTTTCTTCTGTTTATTCCTCAGACTTCAGCCCAGGAAACTCTATCAACTATTTGAGGTATTTCCCTTTCATTTTCTTAAAAATCCAAGTTCACATGACTCAGAATGTTCGTTTTCGGTTTGTGTAAATTGTGATGTCGGAGGACGAGCGGAGGAGGTATGGCGTCTATCTGTTTGTGGGGTGAAAGTAAAAAAGTTGAAGAGTCATGTCAAGACTGAGACGAAGACGAGTAAATGCGAGCAGAACAGAACAGAGAAACAGAAAGAACTTAAGATTAGTGAAGGCTAACTGAGGAGTTGAGTTGAACTCAAGTTGGCTTTGACTCTAAGTCAAAATAGACTCACTCTACACTCTAACTTACTCTGTGTACAACACACACTACAACATTCCAACACACATCCTAAACCTAAAAAGCTACTCAAATCCATCATACTACATAGCTCCACTTCGCTTGTATACTTATGCTTGTAGACGTGTAGCCGTGTAACGCTTGTACAAAAATGCGCTTTCGAAAAGGAAAGATAATAATACACACAGATCTGCAGTACATACACATAGCGTTACATGAACAGTCTATTCTCACTATTAGTACGTACATGAAACACTCAGAGTCAATCCACAGTTACAGTTATAGTACATAGGAGGAAATGTGTGTAGGTATTTGTACTCGAGTAAGTAGCGTGTAGAATTCAATATAGTTGTCTTACAGCATTGTGTTATGTATACTTTGAGACTACAAGTCTATAGCTGGAAGAAGTTAAGTGTTGTTCGTATAAGTATTGCCTTGTATAAGAAACGGTTGGGTCAGGACGCGACGGTAGACGAAAGTAGGAGAGTTTTTTAGCCGACCAGAAGAGTCCAAGTGCAAGTCGACTAGTCAACTCACTTCAGTGAATCGTTCTTTGAAATATTTATTCTCCATACTTTGTTTTTTCCTCTTCAAACTTTTTCGATGGTAGGAATAACAACTTTCTGACAGTCAAACCCCGAACTGTCCCGTCCTTCACTCTTCTCTCATCTTGCAACTACATCTTCAACAACACAATGGAGCTACCAACTGCTAACACAAGAAATTTTCAAACTTTCCTTCACCATTTACTACCGTGCGAGAGGATAGGCCCCTAGAACTACTTCGACTACATTACTTTACCTCACAAGACAAAACTGCGAGATATACTTCTGCATACGTGAAACGGGAATCCATGTATTATTGTGTGTATCCATAAAAGAGTAGATGTAGATTTATTTACATTCTCAATGATAGTGTAGAGGAAAAGTAAACTACTACTCTTCCACCATGCAATGCACTCCCACTACTCACTGCCTTTCTCCCGTGCACACTTACACATACTACACCACTCAAACTCTTCCTGTACAAACTCTTTACCCTTTCTTTCGACATCACATCTCTACTTTAAATATCGCCATTGCTACACGAAACATGCATTTGCTTTGCCTTCAAATGTCATTATCCAAGAAAAACAGAAGTAACCTTCAGAATTATTTACTTTGGTGGCGATACTGCAGGGAAATGTGAAACATTAATCCGTCTCCGTCATTATCAAATCGTAATACGTGACTTATTGCAAATATAGTATAATTGCTAACATGATACATACGTTGCATTCTACAGTGCATGATATTTGACCTCTAAAGCGAAATGGCAGTGGGTCAGTTACCCAATTGATATGAGTTATATAACCTTGCAATAATGCATGTAATATGTAATGCAAGCGTATAATTCCACCATGTATGACATTCATTTATATCTAATTTTAATGAAAAAGTACCACGCACTAATTTTATTAATATAGTTAATATCATTTTAATTTAATATTGTTCATATACTACTTCCGAGAAATCGACCAACATTTTACTGTACGAAATATTTATTTATCCCATTTATTGGCTGTGAATATTGTATGATTAATTTAGAAATACAAGTCGCACAGAAATAATCATCCAATACAATAACATAACTTCACCAATGCAAAGACACATTACATTCTACTGAAGGTATGACATCATTCACTTCTGACTTGTTTCATTACCCCTCCTGCTCCTCTCTTTTCTCTTTCTCTATTCAGTCTGCATTGTAAAGATTTGGTTTAATAATCTCTATAGTAGCGCATTTATAGATGCCTACGCACTTTTCTCAACGCATTAAACAATGTTCAGATAGTAAATATAGAAGAAATACAAGACAGTAACATGGTTTTGTCCGGAAACAGTGCCGGAATCCACCCTTGTATCTTAATTCCGGCAAATTCCGAGGCTTGAAATATAAATTGACTATAAGGAGAAAGTAGTTACAGATATATCAACTGGGACAACCAGGTTGGATTCACGATTCGAGGACTAGATTGAGTGTAGCGATTACACATGAGAGTAAAACGTATTATGAATCATACAGCGCTTCAATGTGTAAACTGAGAGAGGTGGCATTGTTACAAGTTACAACTTCTCCACATTAAAACTACAGAAACGGTGACAGGTTATATTTCATAACATTTCATTTCATAACCCCTAACGTTGTGACAAAATTGTGAGATAAATATAAAACTCAATAAAAGAAAAAGGTTAATAATAGTTATTTATTATTATATGAAAAAAGATCTTATTATCAAAGTATTTCAAAAATTATTAATCATCTGTTTTCATTCTCACAACATATTAAAACAACACACACTAAAAACCGGTCAGACACATGGGGTAGAACATGTGAATGCCTTGAGGCCTCATAAAAGGCAATTTATGCAAATTCCAAGCATTGAACAAACTATACCTTTCAATATTGTACCGGAAAAAGAATTGAGGATAGCACATAGCGGTGTAGAAATATAATACTGGAAGTGAATTTCCCAATTTTACTGCCATACACAGTAGTAATATTTCATTATATGCGAACGTAATGTTATTGCCTGAGAAGGAGAAATATGTCTGGAAACTGAAATGTCATATCAGATGGAATAGGAAAGAATACTTAAATGAAATTTTACGTCTTTGTGCCACGGAGATAAGGAGAGTGAAAAAAGGGAAAAACCTTTTGGCAACACATTCGGTCTTTCACTTACTCATTGTCAGATTCGGACTGACAACACCAAGTACATGAATACAGAAACATCTCTGGGACAAAGCTTCACTTCAAGACAATTTCTTATGTCTTGGTTGACGCACACACATACGTCTCCCTTCAGCAGATCTGGTCGCAGACAGAGTCATACGACAAAGATTCAATTTCTGTTACGACAGATAATCAGTTTTTCATATTGCTACGTTCACCCAAAGCCAGTCCAAGTCACACCAAAGTAAATGGGATGCAACTCCACTGTGTGAATGATGATGGGGAAACGGCTCAAAGAATGTTTGTTTTATATATGAGAATCCTGGTACGAAATGTAAGTGAACCCATCCTACGTCTCCGCTACAACGAGGTGTGCTAATATTTTCACGTCAACCCAACTATGATTTATCCAAACATATACCTCTCTCCACAATTCAGAAAGGACACACTTCAACTACTCCATTAACGAATCCGAATAACATTCTGAATACAATCACACTTTTCTAACAATATTCTACTGCTGTCCTTGAGAAACAAATTTTATATTTCTTGTAAGCAAAAATGTTTGTTCTAATAATGCATGCAAAAATGAAGAGTAACTAGCTGTAGTTTGTAGTATAAATGCAAATTGTGCGCATAAGAATTGTAGTCGGCTGAATATTTGCAATTATTCTAAAAATACATTCGTATCTTCTCCAACAAGACAATGCATAAAACATTGCCTGAGAATCGTCCGTATTGTTTTAATGTTTAGTTTATTGTTTAGTTGGATTGTGCTTAATCGTGTAATATCTAGGATGATGATGCTGGTTGTAGTTGTAGTGTTGAGTGCTAATGGTTTGCCTTTCGGCATCGTCCTGCCTTTGTACTTTCTAGCATCTCCTAGTCTGACTTGTTATTTTACGTTTATTCAGTCCATGCGATCTTTGTTTCGGTGTCCTTTATAATATAATAATATGGCACACTGTTACACAATACCCCAGAATTACGAATCGTTACTATAAATTATCGTTACGGAATAAACGCAGTGTAAAATGTCATAGTCATAATCTAACACAAATTGAAAGTTCAACTTTCTTATGAATATATGCGGGTAATAATTTTTCATCCTTGGTCATAAAGGTTCACAATTAAAATGGAAAGTGGAACCGGTGCCTTTGTTGAATAATTACGAGAGGAATAATTGCTCCTCCGATTAAAAATATCAGACATAAAAATCTATCGTGTTGATCAACTCTAACAAAAAATAGTTTTGCTTGGTGTTGTTCCAGATGTAAATTAAGCTATGCTGTGTCTAATGGGAGTATTTCAAAAGTTGTTTGGAAAGGAACTATTAAGAGTTATTATTTCTGGGACACCTTGTACGAGAAGATTGTGTTTTTGTTTCATGTATCAATACGGACTACCTGGGGTGTTTTGTGCGAGTAGCGTGTCTGTGTGGCTTGGTGGGTCGGTGTAGCCGTAGCAGATAGACTGATGATGATCCCATCTGCTTTTCGGTACACAAATAATGTGACTGCTGCTCACTTCTGTATTTAGCTCAAAGCTGCTGATCTGAATTTACGCGTTCTTACATTTAAGCTCTAGTCTTGATTGTCTCTTTTGTCTCGGAGGCAAGTTGTTATCCTTCTATTTCTTCTGGTTTGCCTGCAGAAGATAGTGGATCATATAGTGGTGGTTGGCTGGTGCTGGTTCCGGTGCTACTCAGACTATCGCAGTCAGTCAGTCAACTCAGTTTAGTTCCGTGCTTTTCCCAGCACAGAGGGAAAGAAGGTGAATAAGGAGGCAAATGTCACGGAAGCACTGATATGGATAAATAATAGAAGAGGGGATTCGAGACACTTCACTCTGTTTGCCTGCCTTGGCTTGTTCTGTGTTCCCGGAGCAGCAAACAGGAAATAGCTTAAACGGATAGAGAAAGCACGCTGTGTGTATGTGCATCTGCATGTAGGATCCAGTTGGCTCTGGCTGCGTTGTGTGGCATGTAGGTGAGTCTCAGAGAGAAGTGCTCTTCTCCAGCTATGCACAAGGAGAACCAGCACTCCAGTCCAAAAGCACAAGAACAACTCAATTCAACTTCGGTCGTATATTTATTGAATATCTTTAAAACGTTGTCGGCCTGACTGGTTGGGCTCTCTGGTTAAGTTTAGTTGGCTGACATGGCTCCATGGTTGACTGCATGGCTTGCTTAGCAGAGGAGGAAAGCCAGTAGATTATAAATTCACTATTTCAATGTGGGATCGTAAATTACGGGAACGCGAGTACGATCTGACACGCGTTCAGTAGGTATCCACACAGACACAGTACACACATTTTAAACTCCAAACTCAAGTGTACAATTTGATGAGACTGACAAGACTAAACTAAACTACACATTATATACCAACTCCTATACCTAATGCAAAAATTTCAAGCTAGTAGTCCGTGTATATTAAATGTAGATTCCACTAAGCCGTTTCAGGAAATGAGACATGAGACTTTGTCGTCAGAGTTTTTCTAGTTCCAATAAGTTTTACTTAAAAGGTCCCTCGGATTATCGAGATTTAACAACCAACCAGCTGTTTTAACATTGCAAAGGGTTTATGATTAGAAAAAATCGAAGAAGTACATATAAGTTCTCTTAGTTTCATATAATAATATTAGAACCAATGTAAGTAAATTACGGCTACCTTAGTGATGTATCACTAATGTAAAATTTCTGTAGAATTGCCAATTAATTATACGGTGTTAACAATTTGGAGTGCAATTTTAATTAGGTAAAATTGCTTTGGCCAATGTCGAATATTAACAAATTTTTTATTTTACGTTGCAGTAATACCTCCTTAATTGCTTACATTTCATGTCATTTTCTTGGTATTTTAGTATTTATATTTGCCATCTAGCTAAGTATTCATGAGATAATGATATTTATTGTTTTATTAATGTACACATTATTCCAGGTTTTTCATTAGTATTGTCATCCCCAGGAATGTTGCAAACAACAGAGTTTTCAATAATGGAAGGCTTTAAATTCATTGAAATCATACAAATAGGGCCTGCACAATTTACATTGCAATCCTGACTGTTAGCAGAATCACTGCATGTACACTCCCGCGTTGAGAAATCTTCACAGAAGAATGCTTTTGTGCATGAATTCTTGTCGCAATTAAATCTTAATTCACCTTTGCATTGATAAGGCATACTGCGAGTGATACTTTCAAAAATCTTAGCAATTGGATATTGTTTGGAGTCTTTTCCTATTACTTCGGGACGTTGGGCAGTACCGTTGGACGGTACCGTTATAACGGGTAAAACGGGTAGACCGCATACGCATTCAAGCCGCAAATATTGTAACCCAAGTATGTCTCCTGAAAATTGCAATTTTTGCATTTATTTAAATTGAAATGTTTCAATTTGTTTCCAAAGTTAACTGAAGGTTGAACAATTGACTGCATATCTGCCTTAATTCAATTACAAATTTATTATTGTTTATCTGGGATTAGAAACATTAAAGAAAAACAAGATGATCATCATGAATTGACTGATAAACTAAAAATTGCAATTTTTGACAATTTTTTAAGGTTAATTTCTGCAGTTGGAAATTATAAAAGATACAATTCGATACATTATTATGGTTACAAAATAAACAGGATTTATAAGGAACAATCTTCATTGTATGAAATATCTACAGATAAGTAAAAGTAAAGGGGTTTACTTTTAATAAAAATGACACGAATACTTCATTGATACTATATTATTGCGATAATTCTGTTGTAAATTATTGACTTATGCTAGTATTCTTTGAAGTTATATTTGCTACCTTACTTACCTATAATTACAGTAGAGGGATAAAATGAGTACCTCTCACCATCACCAGATTCCGACTTTCCACTAGTGACTGGAGATGAGTATGTTAAGAAAAGAATAACGCAGAAACATCTCCAACAATGCATTAGAATGGGCATAATGACGCCTACACAAATTATCACGCTTAACTATTGTATTGAAATAATAATATGTTGCTCTATTTTGCAGCCAAATGTTGAATGACAATTTTAAAAATAGAAGTTGCTTTTTATAAAGTTTTAGAAAAAGTTCGATATTGCCACGAATCAAGGTAAAACGATTTCTAATTCTACCTCTGACCTAAAAATTCATTGCAACGAATAGAGTATTATAATTTGATACGATTGGCGATTTAAGACTTTTACAGATAGTTCAGATAGTTTCCTATAACACATATTTTAATAACACCTGTAAAATAATTCAGGTAAAATATTAGTACTTTCCGAATTATGTACCACAGTTATGCATAATAAACTCATTTATAACGATTATAGAATACACAATATAGTTCGTTAAACTGATAATAAGGAGTTGACAATTAGCACTAGTACTCAAAGTAAAATATACGGAATGCTTTAACATTGTTACAATAGAATTAAAATTTGCAACACATGTTGAATGAGGTTAATGGGGTATAGAAAGAATCTGATATTTTAAATGCATGGAGAACAGTTGCAGAAATGCTGACATGCATGATGGCACATCATAATTTGAGCGTTTTATTTTATGAGTAGTAAAATAACCCATGAACCATTTAACCATTCCATTTAACGCTTTTCTGCTTAAAAACAGTTCCGAATTCAGTGGTAGTTCGACAATATTTATCAGAATTACACTTTACACTTTCAATTTTTCTAATATTTTATAAAATTACTAATAATAATAATATTTAAGTCATCTTGTAAACATAAATGTCTGTAATACAGTATAACAACATGAACAACGAGAGACTGGATTTTCCCATAGTAACATTCTTAACTCTGGTAAAATAGTTCTGTTTTAGCAATATATGTAATACATTTGATTCAATGCATATTGAAGTTGATTCAGACATGATTTAAAATAGATTCGACCATTATTACAGAAATTCTCAAATGCTATTTCAACTGTTTATCTTCACCCCAAAGGGAAGCCGAGACGATTCAAAGATAAAAACAGTATTCGCTTTTATTTTAATTTGTGTAGTTTGACAAACGCCACAAGGGTGTTGGATTCACACAAGCAGAAAATTCTTGTTTTCATATTTGCCTAAGGCATAGCCTATTAAATATAAATACAGCTGTGTATGTAACAATTCATTTTACATTAGGAGCAAATGAATGAATGCCTTCAATCTTTTGCATCTTCACGTATCCGACTAAAGCTATTCAAAGTTGAGGAGATACACAGAACTGCCATAGAATAGAAATAGAAGTGTGTGTTAGGGAGTCAAAGGATGAACATCACGGACTATTTCTGTAAATCTTGCTGCGAAAGATAAACAGGAGGAATGGAGAGTTGAAATTTCTATAGGTAATGTCTATGGATTTAGTGCTGGTACGCACAAAAAGCATTAGGACCGATGAATACAAATATTCAGCCCTTAGCAGACTAATAAGTGCAGATAATATCACGCACGCAGAAGATATTCTTCTGTGTTGAGTACCCAATTTGCCGAAGGACTCCACCAAAACATTTACGCATCCTTATCGCGCTGGATTCTTCCTGCCATTCATTTCCGATGCTTCCGACAGCCAAGCTTTCTTACAAAGTGTGATAAGGAATGCCTCCAATTCCTTTCCTAACCTCAAACTTTCTCCAATGTATTAAAGGTTCGCAATCCCATATGTCACAAGACTGCAACTAATTACCAGAAAAAATGTAAGGCTCGTCAGATTGATTTTCTCTGGTTACAAACTCTAGGATGCCTTCCCAGCCCATATTACAGCACCACATGGTATTTAGTAGATCGTATCATAACATCGTATAATTTAGAGAAAATGCAAGTAAAGAAGTAACGGTAAGCAGAAGTAAAATGGGATTGTTCATTGTATTTTAATAATTAAAATATATCAGTTGTAAAATAGACGAAAGTATTCGTGGCTTGGTGGAATTTTTCCAGAAATGTAATAATGTTTCTTTAATAATTTACATCAAGTGGTTAAAGTGATTGTGTCTTTATTTGATAACAATTCTATCTGTGTTTAGTTCCATTAAAGCCTTTGCATTCTTAATTAACTTGGAATGCTGTATTGTGTGCACAGTTTCATACAAGCGATTGTATCTCTCTTGTACTAGAGGCGTCTTACACGGGTACTGAAAACCTGATGAGTTCGAATTCCGAATGACGAATATTATTTTCAAATGGTTGGGTTTATTGCTATGGGTTGGATTGTTAAAACGTCTATTCTTTCTATTTTCCTATCAAACGTTACTTTTTAAACAAATTGTATCAAACGTTGCTAATTTTCACCTACTTACATGCACATTGTAATACACGTTTTGTTCATTACACAATCTCTGCATTATTTGAAGCAAATTAATTAACAGTAAACCTATGGTCAATTAATTAGCGAGTTTAAAAGCAGGCGGATTAAGTGTGGTTTTGAAATTTGGGATTCTCTATAAAGTATGTACTTCCTCACAAAGTGTTGTGGTGTTTAACGTGGAAATGCACATAAGATCAATGTTTTACGAAGGTATAGTTAATTTCAGAGGATCGGGAGTGTATTGGGGTGTGTAGGCACATAGGACGAGGGAAAGGTGATTTGAGTAGGACCTGCTAATAGAGATGAGAGTTGTTCACATAGGATTGAACATTGTCCACCAGGGAAATAAGAGCTAATCCATAACAGTCAGCCAATAAATAGCAAGTCTACTCTCAGGATCCTCTGATTAATCCTCGATACTTAGGAAATGGACAGAGTTAAAGGTCCATTATGGCCAAATGGAGAGGAAGGGCATTAGAGCTTTAGTGACCTTAACAGACCATTCAAAAGTGTATTGTAGTGCAGAGTTGTGTCTCCTGGAATCCCACTGCCGTTCTCATTTCCACAAGAATGCCGGACAGAAACAACGTCTATTATTCTAAATGTACTCGAGTACTCTCTGTAATTCCTTTATTTCTATTGGGGCATAAATACATGGTGCGTAGCACTAATGCCGACTCTCATTGATGCTATGTATTACACCCTGCAGAATGTGTCTCTTTCTGTCCACCCGACAGTCGCCACCGCCAGCTAAGCTCCTTCCCACCAAAGTGGCCCACGTTCATCTCCAACGTCTCTCAAAGCCTTAACTCCAATTGCAATTTATTTTTCAAATGCTCCTCTTATTATATTTTACCCAATAATATTTCTTCCTCCTCCATCCTTTTACACTAGACTCCTATGTTATATGTATCTCTCTTCAATACAACATTATACTAATTATACGTATTCTGCTTATCACATAGAAATGCTATCTGTATATTATTCAATTATTTCGAACAATTGATTTTAAGAACTGCATGTGCAAATAAAAACGGCAATGAAATTGATATAGGAATTGTGACCACAGATACTATTTGGTGCTGCCAAGTAGTAGACTGTCACGATTTTACAAGCTTTAACAATAATTTATTGCACTTGTATATATTTAACGATCTGCCTCCACTGCTTTCTTGATTTTTTTAGGAAAAAGTTATTTCATTGTTTCTCTGGTGGTTACGCAAGAAAGAGATGTATTCATATATTACTACAGGAGAAGAATATACAAGCTACAGGGGCATGTTGAAGATTCTCCATCATTTTGTAGTTTTACTAGTTTATAATAATAATAATAATACAGTACGTATTATGAGTGAAAAGACGAGAGAGCACATGGTTTTTCAATGCCAACACCTTCACCAAGAAGCTAGTTAGAGTTAACTGGAATTTATGGCTGATTTTACGAACCTTTGTATTACTCGTGTGGCAATAATTCTCTGTTACTTCCTTAGTTCCCCAAGACAAGTTAAATGGAAAAATATCTTTGGTGCTGAACTTGAAGGTGGCTTTAGCTTGTTCGTTCGCAGTGATAGTACTAGGATTGCTTGACTTCATAATAATAATAATATACTTCCTTGTATATACCCCATATAGACAATGCCTATACATACATGCACACACACCATATATCTGCAAAGCACACTTTTTCTCCTATAAAAGATTCTAAGGAGGAGGAAGGGGATTTCAGAGAAAGGTTGAAGACCAAGCAGTGTCATTGTGCCTTGTGTCAGTATAAGTATAACAGCATGCAATACCCACACTCAAACGGAGTAGTGCAAGTGCTACATGTAGAGGAAAAGTCTTTCCAGATGACTTTTTCTACTGCACTGCTGTGTAAAACCATATAACACCTTACATACCTACATACACCTATAGAACCATATAGACACACACACATGCCATAAATGCTAGTTATATTTACTAATATTATGCATGTGGATATTCTACATGTGCTATAGCTTCTATATAATGTATATATATCTATTTTTAATATACAATAAAAGTAAATGGCAATGCAAAGAAAGCTGCACGTATAGAAAAGCAATGGGAATAAGGAGAAAGCAGTCAACGGACTTGACAGAGATAGATATAGAGCTGGCTTTTTAGAACTATACGGGAAAACTACATCTGCGGCAGAAAGAGACAGAGAGAGAGAAAAAAAGACCAAGTTTAGAGTTGGGGGTTGGACTGATAGAGTCAACAGAGTAGAGACAGAACAGAGACATTCTTTTTACATTGAGACACACAAACACAAGTACAGGTATGCAAGAGATAGAGTTGGGGTAGGGAAAGTACATGAACTGAGTGAGTTGGGAGAGTAAAAGTAAAGAAACGTAAAGTTAGCCGGATTCCACAGACAAGATAACTCTGAGAGAGAGAAAAGAAAGCGAAGAGCAAGTAAACAAGGCTGAACATACAAGGAGTACTACAAGCACATATCCAACCAACTACAGATATCTACCGGGTTCACGAGGATCATTCCATCTGTACTGCTAGAACAACAGAAAAAGTTTCATGTTACACATACTACGACTGGAATATACTCGAAGGGACGGGATGGGAATTTTTTGTCTCGTCTGGTTTGGTTTAGTTAAGTTTGGAGTCTGGAGAATGTAAAACGACACAACAGGCAGGTTTTGTGCACACAACTACGGTCATATTCGTATAATGCATATGGAGAAATAAAATCCAGCGTTGTTATACTTCCGTGTGTAGTATCTGCACAGCCAGTCTCAATGTTAGCGACTGTGACATCTCTTCCTTGAGGTCAGAAGAGAGGGAAAGAATACCTGTGTGTTTTTATGCTCACATACACATAGGTATACTACATACGTATATGAGCCAAGTACTTCAACTTGAGTACCTACTTCAACTTCACGTCGGCTTTCCTACATTTTTTTACAAGATGCGTGAGTGCATTCTAGAAGCACTCCGAGGTTTTGTAGCATGTATCCATGTGATTATCAGAAAGAGACATAAATAAACACACAGGAATTCTCCAGGAGAATAAATATATATATATATTATACATTACATTTTGTGTACAGGTTATATTCTGTATTATCAGGGAAATTGACGCGCTTTAACATCATCTTCAATTTATTTTGTTGAATAATACCCACATATCTTTGATGTTCAGATTTGGCTTCGGGGATCATTATTTTAATGATTAGAAGTAGTTAATTGGTAGTTCCCACCACTACCAACAATTTGTACAATGTTTGTTTTAGAAAAACTGAAGAATTTTATTTAATGATAGCAGCAATTTAAAATTTAAGCGTTGTACAACAATTTTCGTCTTCCTATTGCAACTCTTTGAACTAAGCAATTTTACTTTGCACAACTTAAAGCTGCAAAAGTAGTTGATCCATTCTCCTTTGAAAGAATGCTGTAAACAAGTAAAGAATGGGGAAAACTTTATTGTCTTTACAATAAAATGCAAAGAATTTCTTTTAATTGTAGTGAAAATTGTGGAAGAAGAATGTCAATATAAAAGGAACTATTTAATAATTTACATTTATCCTCCACTCAATATAGCCTTTTTGTTTTTGGAAAGTTTAATTTAAAAGCAGACGCCTAGAAAGTTTTTACTGACGTATGTAGCTGAATATTTTTATCACTACTACTTCCAATTACTTTCAGTTTTTGACATGACTCAACGTTATGTATTTTCTGGCACATCTTTATCATTTTGTCAAATTAGGGAATATTCTTACTTTGACCTTTCTGCCTTATCGCGATCAGTTTTCTGATTTAATCACACAACAAAATGAATCATATCTTACATGTTATGCAACCTACCTACACTTTCTCAAGAATATTGCACACCTTTGTTGTGACATTACCGTGCAATCCAAAGTTCTGTGCATCAATTTGCGCTACATCTACCTGTCACTTATTGATAAAGAGGGTAGGATTGTGGGATTATAAATTCTCCACACTTTAAAATAGTATGAACGAATTTACATTATATTTGTAACTTCCATCGTACATTCTATTTAACTGTGCATCTGGCAAGCTTAAAAATAAGTATAAATATTTGATTTGATTACTTTTATGTTTGTCTTCGTGGAAATTGTAGAATACGTACAGACAATGGAAATGGATACGTATCGGAGTAATCGGAGTAAAACCTCCGTGTAATCAGATTCGCTGACCAATTCCAACGAAATTATTTTTTGTAAGAATTTTAGATGAATTCTTTACATGGGTAAAGTTTTGTCCATTTGTCTGTCTGTAAATTCCTCACTCAGATACTTTATTTGGTTGTATTTCAACGGTTTATTTTTGAAGCAGATTAAAGTGATTGTTGTATTTAATTATTTCATTTCATGTTCAACGCTTTCTGCCGACTTATTGTAATGAACAATTGCAGCAAGAATTTGACAGTATTGCAGCTCTACTACACTTGTTTTGTAATATACTATTAGGTATGTTTTGCACACTATGCAATTTTTGAGTTATCTATATAATATAGCAATGTATATATCAACTTTTATGTGATCTTTATATAGACCCATTTGTTAAATGTAGATGTAAAAAACTGCAGAGATATTTTATCCCGAGCGTCATGGGGGATGCCTATATGAAATTCTTTTTGGTTGTAAAAACTTTAGGAACAGACACCAGCGAATTATTGGATTTTGAAGCTTAACTGCATTAGCAACCGGAATTTATGACTTCAACTGAGCCGAGAGTGCGTGAAGCCAGCTGTTATGAAAACTTAAAAGCTTTTCTCCACAAAACTTTCACTTACATGTCTTGCATTAAATAATTGTCACTTCTTCACATGCTAATTAAACGCACTGTCAGTTATATAAAGATTTCACGCCTTCAAAATTGAAAGATTATTTTTGAGGCCTTACATGGCAAAAGATCAGTTGGGAAATTTTAATACAAAATAGGCGACTAAACACAAAATTGATAAGAATTTTATGATATTTCTGCAGATTTAATATTTCCTGTATTTCATTTCCTTGAAAGCATTCAGTATTTATATTACAAATGGTGAGTAAGAAATAGAAATAGAAAAGATGAAGCGATATAGCACGCCTCACTTGAACAATCTACAAAAGACTGTTGTCAATCGGCACTTGGGCATTAAAGAGCCATGATTTTCAGATAATATATGAATGTGCTTATAATATAAACGGTTGACTGTATCTTACAAAAGTGCAGTTACAATACAAAGAAACATTGTGCGTGAGACTGATGAGACATGGAATGAAGAATAATTCTGAATTTGCATTTCGGTCTAAGGGTGTTCTGTCTACCACTCGCTTCATGTAAAACCAGACAGTTCAAGAAAATGTCAGACAAAAAAGAGAAGGTAAATATGAAAGGTGTAATACGAAAAGTTTGTTGGGACTGACAGGAATGAAAACACGGGTTTTATATTTTGACATGGAGTCGTAAGGCGTGTGTATGTTATGTGTGTGTCTGTATGTATATATCTATTTGTTCACATGGAATTCCAAAGTAGGACTAGATTCACAGTGTAGCTTCCCTCAGCAGATAAATTGCATTATTTAGCGACGTTTCTTGCAGATGATATCTACCACTAAAAGACACTGCACGGTGTGGCATGGAAAGAGACAGGAGTAGACACCACATCACACCACAAACCACAATACTTATGTTGATACGCTACACCTGACAAACAACCTGCTTGTCTCCTCATGTCGTCTTTTGTATTTCTGTCCATTACTCAACCCAAAAGCAAAAAAATAAAACATTTTTTTATTCCCAAACACTTCGCCTTTTTCCAGAAAAAATTAGGCCCAGCTCATTTCTTTTCTTACTAATCCCCCTCAGTTGCCTTTAAACTTTAACCAGCTTTTTCATCAAAAATTATTATGAATTTCAATTAAGTGAGTTATACTTTAACTTAAGGAAGAAACCTTACATTCCCTTGAATTCAAGGAAACTTTGACAATATGAATTAAAAGATAAAGTTTTAGTTTGATTTTGGTCTAATTAAATTGTATTAGTAGTGAGTCAAGGCCAATAGGACATGACAAAACTGAATTCTTTGGTTTGTACTGCATTAGGATGTTAAGAAACCATTTTCACGTGATTCTGTATTGATGCACACGGAATTAAAGTTAGGACAAGCTGGCGAAATTAAAAGGGAAAAAAGAGATTAAAAGACTTTTTGCTCCGTCTACTTATTTATTCCAAGGCGACAGTTCTTATAGAAGAAAGTCAAAGAAACGAAAATGCTCAAAGTAAAGGGTGGCTCATAATCATCAATTCTTCAACACCTTTCTTAAACCCAGCAGCGTTGTGTTGCAAAAATTGTGTTGCATTCGTGCTTTTAATGAATTCTTTGTGTATACCAAAATAAATTGTGCAGATACACCCCTGGCATTGTATTAGATTTTGTTTTCTGAAAACCTGTAAGTGATTCTGTTTGAATTCGATTGACAAATTATAGATTTGAACTGGTTTTCATTAAATTCCCGGACAATTAATTTTAAGGAAATTACGCAAAATTCGGTTTTATGGCGTGAAGTTGATTGCAGAAGATTGTGTGATACATTCTGTGTTGGGAAATATTATTTGGCACCCTGTAGTACAAGAGTGTAAGTATTTAGTGGTTCTTGGTCCATGTCAATCCATACATGCAACTTACAGATAGAATTAGCACTGTGGAACATTGGAGATGGTAGTGGAAAAGTTTACTTAACTCAAGTTGAAGTTATTCGTGATAACGAAGAGCAATGCTGCATACAGTAGTGAAAAGGCTTAGCAAATAGTGGTAGATGTTAAACTAAGCTTTTGCGAGGACGCGACTGAGCGCGAGCAAGCGAGTAGCAATAATGACGAAGATTTTGTTTGCTATGGGATTGATGGACATAGTTGTAAACTTGTGGCTTCCTGTGGCGTCGGCTTTCATTATATAGCACAAGGTGTAATTAAGCCTGTCTAATTAGTCATATTTGACAATCCTTTGCTTTTAGACTTAGTGCAAATAATTTCACCGTCTACAACACTTTCATGCTTATAATGTTACAACTTATAGGTATCTCACTACTACAATAACTATCAACCAGCAAAATTAAATAGCTTTTAAACCTCGGAACATGTACAGCAAAATTTTATTTTGCGAAAGATGAAGTAGGAACTATGAATGGATAAAAAATTGTAACTGTGAATCGAACTCCGAATTACAGATTGACCATCGAGAACTATCCTATTATCCAAATAATTTGCGGGTGGTATCGATTACAGACCGGCCATCAGTAATTCTCCAATTTTTATCCATTCAAACTAAATTTATTATTATTAAAGACCATTCAAGAGTTAAGAAATGTTCTTCTAACCCTTACACCACACAATTTGGGTTCATCAACTGAAATCGTCAAAAGAACCAAAGGCTTTTAAATACCAAATTTGAAATAAAAACTTAAGTTTTAAATACCAAAAAATTCCCAATTTCAATTAAAGTGAAAGTCAAGGTTCATAATGTCAGATTTCGTTGAGAATTTCGTAAATAACCTGTTTAACTTAAACTACATTATTACAACCGTTTTGAATGGTTTATTATTTCCACGAAGCAAAGTTTCCCAGCAGAACCTGCCTGATTATTTTCATGGATTTTCATGGATTGCATTTAAACAACACAAGCTGGATAAAAGACAAAATCAATACTAATATCTGTACTACGAAATTAATGTTATTACTTTGTAACGATTTTGCATTTTACTGTTATTGTTATCTTTTTTGTTTGAATATTAAAATTTATTTATTTTATCGCATTTTTAACATGAAATACATAGATTGACTACTAAAAAGCTGCAGTTCAAATGTACACAATCGCCTAGCAGAAAAGTAAATCAATTACATGGATGAATACAATAAAATTGTCGTTTTAGGATTGTTAACATTTCATGACTAAAGTCCGGATGTTGATGCTGGCTTCATTACCCCTTTTTATTTCTAAATGGACAAAAAAGTGCGAGAGTGAATGTCGGTATAAGGTATAAAGCAGAGGAGCATTGGGGAAAGTAGGATCTTGAATATTTTGTGAAACAAGCCCTGCAGACATCACCGCGGTTGCTTTAACGTGATTTCATGATTATTTGGTAACCATTTAGATCCCAATAAATATAGTTGTATCCGCCAGCATTAATGAGATGACTAAAGCAGCATATAGCTCTGAGCTGGCAGCGATTTATTCTACTTCGTAATCCCTACCATTTCCTCTATCACCTACAACCTGCCCATTGTAATGATATGCCTATACTTTGGATAATGCGCATAATAAATATAAGTGACAATGAATGGGCGTGCCACGTGCCTATGCTTTTCGCATTAACTTTTACTGCCAGAGCCTCTACAACAACCAATTTTGTCGTATTTTCCCTCATCCTAATTCGCTGTATGTATGTGTTGACAATAAGTTGTTTCAGTTGCATGCATGCCAGAAATATAATAATAATAATCCACTAAACTGTTCATCCACAATCCTTCCTGCACAGAGCTAGTAGATATTAATTATGCCTCCTGATAAGGTCACCTCACATACTTACAGTCACACTTCACCTCCCAAGCCCCATCATTCCATTCAATTTCTTCTTACATAAAAGTGATATACTTTTACCTTGCCTAGTTGTACGCCAACATGTGTACTTATACTATAAATGTATATATAATATTAGTAAATATATTAATCCGGAAAATGAAAATAGGAAATACAACAGGATTAACACAATAATTGAAAATGAGTCTTAGTTAATCAGAAGAATTTAGTAATGCCATGAAATATTAATAATATTATTGAATGAGGAGATCAAATGAGCAGATTTTAGTTCAGATCAAAAACGGGATCTAGTACAGTAGGTACATATAATTTTTATGATGCAGTTATTCTTAGAATTCTGATTCACGAGTTCAATTAAGCGTACCTACCTAAATATTATCTAAATTGAAATAGCAATGTGTTTATAGAATAGTCACAGACAGATAATTAAGATTTTTTGAAATAGTTTCATTTATTGTTGATACAATATCCTAATCATGAATGCCTCTGACCATAGCTCTCCGAATAGGAAGAGTGCCTTATAATATTGCTTAAAACCAAGATAGTCAGTTCGCCCAGATAGCTTCACGCAACATATTCAATATGAATGGGAAAATATTTCGTGATGTAAGCATTTTATTGCTATATTGCCGTTTTTATGGTAGATTCGTGCAAATAGTGAAGGAGAAAAGTATTATACAGAGCAATGAAATGTACTTTCCAAAAGCACTAAAAACGTTCATATGCGAATAGTCTCATATATTATTTGTACCTTTGCAGTCTTTAATTCCTTTTTGCAATTTAGACAGACTAAATTCTTGGACATTTAAATTGGTTATTACTACATACTGAAATCATTTTCGTAAAAAATACACGAATTTGAGTGGTATTGATTAAATCTGTTTACTGTATGGGTATTAAGTCTGATGAATAAGTAACTCAACACGAGTTTAATTGCTGCAACTCTGTTAACCTTGATTTTTGATAATCTGTTTCCACAAAAAATAAAATTGTTCTGTTTCCTTGCTAAGTAGCGTAATCTACTTTATAAGAATGGTGTCTACGTCCGTCCGATGTGACCGTATTAACTTGTTCGAACTTCTCATACGTGATCTCTACAACACAACAAAGGTCAATTGGTGATATTCAATATTTATATAGTAGCAGAAGCTACTTTATAGGGACGTTCTTTCCGTCCAACAGTCAGCAATATCTCTACAACGATTTAACTTAATTCGTTTAAACTTTGTCAAAACAGTTAATAACAACAAATAGGTAATTTTTTGACAACAACAGTTGGCTAATCAGTTGACAACAGTAAACAACTGTTCGGTATAGGGGGTGCAGAACAACTTTGCAGAAAGAAATCATGGACTTTGAGGCCTTTCTATTGTTTCGAATTCTTATTATACTTTGCATTCAGAGAATGAGGCCGGTTTCTCATGTAAAGTTGTTCTGAACCCCCAATAACATAAATATGTGTGTATCTTGCGCTACCTTATTACAGCCATTTTGCAATAGTTTATCTTCTATTGAGAACTGGAATAAACACGAGCAATTACTTAGTGTCTGGTTGGTTCTAGTGAATTTTTATTCCACGATGACTTAATTTAGTCAATTTGCAGTAAACAAAGGAATAAAAAGAAAATAGTTGGAAATATGTGTTAGACGATTCTGTGGATGAAGAGGAAGGTATTCCCCACATACAGGCACATTATGCAATTCATGCAAAGGATCGACGACATAGCTTGAACATATCTCTGACATAGCTGTGCTGTAAGCTACTAAAATAGTTATTCAATGGTGGAAAGGTAAAGGAGGAAACGGAGCAGGGACTGAGAGTCAGAGTTGTTGTACGCAGACATGACAGTTAGTTGTATGAGAGAGATTGTGACTGAAGGAAAGTCCCATGTCGACTAATTAGATATAAAAAATTGATATGTCTTGACTGGCGAATGGAGACATTGAACATGAGTGAAATGGATTCACGCTTGAATGACACAATTAAACGCTTCACTAACTTTTGTTTCCTTTCCCCTCTGTCTGCTTCTTTTTGCCTAGGTATTCCACCTCCACTAATCGGTAGCTTAGTTATCAACTATCGTCTTTGTCATTCTTTCCCTACCCTTACCTAACTATCAAAACCTCGGAGACTTCTTCTTACCTCACCGCACCACTCCGCTACTCCCAGCAGTCCTTTCTCACTCCCACTCCAATGCACCAATATTTATAGCTCCATTCTCCCGTTCCTCGTATTATACATTGATAAATCCACTACTGACTGCCAACTCTAATACTTTTCCACAAGGTATCATTATATACGGGCCTTGTTCGTCTTATTCTTGTCAGTCTCTATATGTATGCCAAAATGCCAACCCATGTACTATTTACTTGTTTTCCTGCAGGAGTAATCGCAATTCACATTCTTCCTTAGAACTACTTTTATTAGAAATAAGAAATAACTGACTCAACTCTTGAATATCCCAGAACATTCAAGTGACACTGATCCTTTCAGTTTTCTACTATATTCGTACGTCGGAGTAGTTATAAAAATATTTACGACTACGTGGAATGTGGCGCAATTCAGTTGACCATACAGTGGTTACGAGTTACATAGTAAAAATTGACGTGAGACGTAATTTAACTGGTCAATTATAAAGGCGCTTGTAGTTTCATGGTCTCAATTAGATCACCAAGCATGTTTCCAAGTACACTGTCTGTAGCTATGATATTTTTACAAAATATAAGACACTTGAAATCAATGCAATGGATTTCAAGGTGACAAACATTTACATTACATTACAGTCGTTTACAAAAACCTGTGCAGGGATAATTACAGGTATCATCAAAATCATCAAGGCAAAGCGGAATCATCAAAATCAAAATGCATCAGTTATAAAATCTAATTAGGATAGATATTCTCCCAAATCAATCTCAACGATTCGAGAAATTCTTTGATAGGTAATGGTTTGTACTAACATGAAGATCATATAATTACGATGCCAATCATCATAATATTTGCTCCGTGTGACATTTAATATGTACATTACTAGGAACAGTGTCATGCATATCTGTAGCCCCAGGTGCATTAGATTACTTACGAATAATATTATTAATACATGTTAAACACAGTAAACTTATTTTGTGGCTATGTGATTATATCTGTATAAGTAGAATTATTGCGGCCTATAAAGGGGAGTGGAGTAAGTCTGTCAGTCTCTCATCTCTCCTTCCTGTTCTAGTTGTCTGTTTGTGTTTATGATTCGAAGGTTGGAATGAAATACAATGATGCGATCAGCTTCCCGTGAGTAACTGGAGCAGATGACATGTTGTTCGTCCAGATATGGTTGGGATGTCTGCGAGAGACAATTCACTTATTGCACTGAGCTAATATAATGGAGCACATGAAAGTGGACTTGCGAATGTCTTTGGTCCAGTGGACTTCAGCAGCCGAGTGAGTTGAAATGTAATGAGACCTCGTTTGGTTTGTAATGATATAGAAAGGTGATATTACGAGTTGTGTTATGTTCTCTGGTGTTAAAGTGTGATAATAATCCTGAGTGAAAGCATCTCTTTGCTCCGTTAAAAAGCTCCGACTCTCACTAAAGTAAACCACTCATTTCAATTGCCTCAGGATTTGATCGCATTGCATTGCAGTTCGTGATGAATATAATAGCTCTTCCAATTCCACTACTCTGCTTTTAATTACACTGTGTCCTTATACCCAACAACCCAACTATTAACTATCCATGTGCTCATACACGTAAAATGCGTCTTCCACGTTCTCCCAAACTGCTAACTGCCAACTGGGCCAATTCACTGGGCTCTGCAGTGAACTCCTGCAAATAATAAACCTAGAGATAAATGTGTAGGTGCAACGAACACCGTTTATTACACACTTTTAGGAATTGCAGAACACAGGCAGTGCACGATGGCAAACGCACCGAACTACGGTTGCCGTGTTATGTTACTTATCCCGAATAAACTTCGGAGTGCAATAGTATCCCAACCTGTGCCCTATTTTCCTTTTGTTTCCACCCAACCCAATCATAATTACATTATGATATCAATAATAATATATTCCATGTCATCACATAATATGTCAGCACAGATAGCAGAATCATTACGGTCATAGTTGACCTGCCAGAGAACACTTTTTAGTTCAATGTATTAGGGTTTGCACTGCTGGATTAACAGAACTGATTTTCTGGTGCAGATATTTATGTGTTTGAATTCCTATACTATACGGAATAAATCTGACCCAATGTTTGTCGTAAATCCCTGCGGGGCTTTCAGTCTCATCTTTCAGGACTACTATACCTGTAATGGGTTCACTATCCACATTTACTAAATAAGAGTAAATATAATATTTCGTATTGCACTCCTATATAGGGAGTAACACACGGATATCCAGGTGTGGTAGAAATGTGTGGCTTCAGAAACTAACAAACATTATATCAATGAAAATATGTGTTTGCCAATACCTGAAGCATTGAATAGAAAATATTAGTTTGTGTCATTTACGTCTATAGCAAAATAAAGATGATAAGTGGTACACTATTCATTCAAGGCAATAATGATATTGAACTACACGTATCTGTATTTCCAGATTAGAGAAAAATATTCTGCGTCGCCATAACATCAATATAGCTGAATGCACAGGTCTGCTGCCCTATTTCTTCTATTCAAGACCTCAATGAAATTTATATACGCATTGAATGAACTTTAACACGTAAATATTACATAGACCAGAAGAAAGGCTGCTGAAGGAAATACTGGATTATTGATATAAAATGTGACTTTTTTAGTACATACATTTTTAATGAAATAGAATAATCCTGGTGTTTAGGAAATTATTTATTGAGAAATTAATAGTGTAACAAATGTGTTTCATAAGATAATGGAAATATTTGATAAAAACAGAAACAAGAGGTATACTAATTGCAGTGGCAGTATGATGATTATGTTTTTGTAAAAGGGTTGATTGTAATCCAGGATTGAGGGTAAGCAAAATTGAAATGAATATTTTGTTTGTGTTTCTTTAGTTTATTGTCGCTCCAAAATAGTATGTCATACCATTCCCGTGGGTATTTAGGCAACGGAGCTATAACGATATTATCTTTTTTTGAATTGAGGTATGCTGCCCACCAACTAAAGCTGCTGTTGGCAATTATATTGTGCTTACAACTGGACATTAATAAAAAATCTTGTAGGCTGGAAATATTTGTATTGGACACGAACACTACATTTCCCATTGAAGCGGAGAACTTAAATTTCCTTCGCAAATTGTCAATATCATCGGAAAAAATAAAAAACGTGAGATCTTTCTGAGGTATTTTCTCTTTCATTAGTGTCATGGCTTTCTTGTAGTAAGAAAGTGGGAGTAGTCGATAGTCAAAGAAATTGGCGAAGTCTCCTCTCCTCACATGAACTGACACACTCTCCGTACTTCTCACGTTGTGCAAAATTTTCCGTAGCGTGTCATGTTTAATGAGACTGGTGGCATTTGTCACAGTCAGAATTCGACGAAGTTCTACTTCGTAATTGTGGAAGAACAATTCTGATTCGCAGTAGTCATTCAATATTAGCACTTTATGTTTCGGAAGAGAGTCACTCAGTATGTCTTGCTCCTTGAAATAAAATTGCGTGTGATTGCCAAGCAGCTCATGTAAATCTTTTAAACTTTTGATCACTTGACGTTGTGGGATATTGAAATTCAGAAGGAAAAACTCTCTAGGTGTAGAAGAAAAAAGAGGTGAAGACTTTTCTCTTGGCTGGAGAATGTACAAGGGACAATTTTGTTTTCTTGCAACTGAATAAGCACAAGCATACTGAAATAATTGATTTCCTAAGCCACCATTTGTTTGCAATAGAACCGGTAATTTTCTACCCTTCAGAAAAATATCACTTTGATTTGTTCTCCGGTGACTTGTTATTTTGAACAAAGATTGTTGTTTTGTTTGCCAAAATATTAGCACTACGAAGTTTACACACAGAATCAAAATGGCACAGAATATCCAATTCCATACGGTCAATTTTCTTCTTATTAATGACCGAATGTTCATTATGGATGTCAACTGTAACTGCAAGTGTCAGCAATTCGCTTGTCTATTTTGTTGATAAATGTGATTTCTGAATAGTAGTACTGCATTGACTTAGACCACCTTTGTGTACACGAAAATGAGAGTAAATGTAGACCAAGCTCGACCAAGCATTTCATAAGTATGAGTGTGACCATGTAAGTATAAAAGGGAAGGTGTAGCTATGGCTCTTAACGTACGTGGTGTCACTGACATGAAACTGATCGCTAGAATGACTTTTATGACAGTTTTTTACCTTCACGATCAATGAACCGGAGCGCATTGGCAAAATACCTTAATCCTTTTATATCCGAAAAGACACGGTTGTGTGTACATGGATTCAGAGATGAATAAAATGCACGATGCTCACAAAAAGAATCTTTTATATACTTCCCAATAGTTCGCAGCCTTGAACGCTAAAGAGTACACTACCCTCAATGAGATTATTACATCGTGTGTGAATATCCACCTTACGAAATTCTAGCACTTGCTTAGCAGAGTGAAACGAATATCATGTTTTCCAAGAAATGGGATTTCTACCCCGCTCTATTCAGCCACTTGTAAAATTGATTTTTAACATTGACAACGTTCATTCCAGTTAAATGTGAATGCATTCAGTGTTGCTCATATAATACACAGAACACTCACAAAATATCCGTAATACACATTTTAAAAGCATGGCAAATGTACAAATACATGCCTACGTACTATATACATACACCTACCTAAATATAAATATAGTTTATCTCATTATAACAACCATCACTTGTGCAAGTCATTTCACCAATAAATTCCCTTCGTCAATTTAAAGGTTCACTTTGTATCCGCAAATGGATATAACTACCTATGAGATTCTTAACATGGCGATAAAATATCAGTTGACAGGACGATAGGAAATGTTATGGAAACATTAATATCACACAGAAATACAGTATAGAACTTTTTTCAACTAAAAAAGCGACAAACCCTTTGAAGGTATATTGGTTTTTACCTGACCACAATTAAAAATATGCACAATTTGACATTATTACTGTTCTTTAAAAAATCTGTGCACATTTAATGCAATCTTTAAACATTTTAGACCCGTAGCATTAAAACATGTAATTCATTAATAGTGCAACCTCTTATTCCCCATAATATAATAATTACGGCAGTATTAACTGCAAATACGTATCAACTTTTGTGTGTACAGGATATGCATGTGTTTCTTTAAAAGACGTCATATCGTAAGATACTTTATGCGAATATGCTGTGTGTCCATCTGGACGTCTGGACGTCTGTTCGCACGATAACTCAAGAACGGTTTGAGATAATGACTTCAAACTTGGTACATGTGTTCTGGTGGTTCATTGGAAGGCTAAGTTCACAGATG
Organism: Pogonognathellus flavescens; assembly: GCA_019776165.1. NCBI lineage: Eukaryota > Metazoa > Arthropoda > Collembola > Entomobryomorpha > Tomoceridae > Pogonognathellus > Pogonognathellus flavescens. Next base: position 18,158 of record JABASD010000291.1, on the reverse strand, counting down.
GGGTCAATCAGCCAACTCCTTCATAACCTTTGACCTTTTCGACTAACTACTTTGTCAATACAAGCTGCACATCACACTGCATTTTAAATACTGCTATGTCAATTCTACTTATGTTTGAAAGAAACGCCGCCAATTTTTGAATTGTGCGACAGACGTTGTTTGAATATTTTGAAAAAAGACAATAGGTGTTTTTAAATATTATTTGACCAGATTAGTTATACTGCTACTAACAAACAGTATTAGAGTTGATGTGATGATGTCACTGGTAATGTTATCATGTCGAAGTTCACAACACTCTTACGATACTTTATTGCACCGTTGCAAATGGTTTATTATTATTAAAGGAAGTATCAGTTTAAATCTGACGGACTGACTGAATGTGGATTATACATATTACTGCTCTTGAACCGTACTGACAAATACGGTTTGGTATAAAAGGCTAACGGTTGTTTAAATAATACTTGAGACAAAAAGAAGGACTGAAAACGAAATGCATACATCTAGAAGCTCTACTCCGTTTTAAAGATAACATGATTTCACATGAAAAGATTTTATTTCCGTTTAAAACTACTTTGCGGAAATTTTATCAATCTGGATGAAAAGGAACTGAAGAGCACTCTTAAAAGCTGATGCTTACATTTAGAAATAAAGTTATCAAGTACCTAGTTCATACACGGGATTCCTGTAGGTACTACGCTAAATGTAATTACCCCACAACTCGTGCAGACGCACTATATTTCTAGAGCACTTACGGTATCATACAAGTAATGCTCTTATTTTTAATCACAATACTATTATTTTATATTGGAAGAAAAAGTACCTACCTATGGATAATATCTTGACTGACAAAACTTTTGCATTACTGCCTGCTAAGTGTAGTCTCAACTTAATTTTAGTGTGAGCATATGCAGTCGGATATACTTCGGTACATTATTCAATGTAGAATGTGCTGTGATGTACGTTGGCAGTGCAGTGAAAAAATCCACCTGCGTCTAAACGGACACGATATTGATATTTGTTCTTTTGTTGGGAAATGCTCCATATAGATTATGGTTGCATTATAAACGAATGGTTGATATAATATCCACCAATCACTAACCACTTAAAATGCTGACGTCTGTTGTCTGTAATACTAATAAACTGGTTAAACACCGTAGTAGCAAAGAAACGTAGCGAATAGAGATTCTGTGATGTAAACTATGACACGATAACATTAACTGTGAAACCGTGTTAGCAACAATATAATTTCTGTGACTAGTAACTACATGCACTTGAAAATATTATGTCATTGGTCATTGGCGATCTTCATATTCAAATTTAGCGGGTTTTAACTTTCAAAAGTAACTATTATTGACATTGCAGCATTTAAAATGCAGTGTACTGTTCATGCTGTATTAAAACAGTAGTTAGTCTAAAAGGTCAAAGATCATGAAGGAGTTCACCGATTGACCCTATCTTCGACCTTAGCATTCCCATAGACCAATAGAACATCAGTACCAAGTTTGCAGTCAATATCTCAAACCGTTCTTGAGTTATCGTACGAACAGACGGACAGACAGACGTAAAAGGTATTTTATACAAGAAACTTACGTTTCTTAAAAAGCTCTTGCAGTAGTACTTGTATGAAATTTCATCTTAGTCTGTGCACAGACAAATCATAATGCACACAAGCAAGCTATATAACTCGTAGGGCATACACAGTAAAAGAATATCCGTCGGATAATTCAACTCTGCCCTGGTCCAATTATGTTCGGTAACTGCAACTCTACAGACTGCAGAATTGTTATGGTATTTCCCATTGACAAATTTGCGGGTTACGAGAGCACAATTTTAACACACTTTTCAACGTTATAAGCTTCAATGCAACGTGGGTGCTCAAAAGTAAATACTAATATATTGCACATGATTGTTCAAAAATATATATCTACCTAATCGCTTAGAGTTCAGGATGAAATACTAGCATGATAACATAACAACTTAACAACTACTTCCTATCGTTTTGTTGTAGACTATAAGCAGTACATGAAAAATTTAATCTTGAAATACAATTTTACACTTTTGGATAAGAATCATAATTTATATCACATTTATTGACAGGCACATAAATACTTGTACATAATCTTTGTGGCAGTTTTTTTGTCGCAGTTAAATGAAACACGGACAAAAACTTTAGAGTTGAATAGGTGCCTCCTACTACAGAATTTTACATGCATTTATTTACATATCATGCTATTTTCCATGGTCATGTTTGGAGTTAACTCTTAATCCTGTTTGACCTCAAATCGAAGTAAACTATTTGTATATACACCATGGTAAGGATCATGTACACAATTACATATATTATAGTCGTGATAAGTTTTATTATTAGTTTGACTGTATAGTAGACACACTAGAAGCTGGCTAAATGGAATGTAAAGCTGAAGATTGAATGTGAAAGTTTTAAAAAGCAGTATAAAAACTGACTGTGAAAGTATTGGATAGCTTACATTTGCTTATTTACTTAGAAGTTAGTTTAACCTTGTTGACGAAGTCAACAGAGTTGTAATAAACTAAAAGTGTGTTGTAAGATCTCATTCACCTGGCACTGCATTTTCTTTGATTTAAAACACTCAGAATTTTAGTCTGCCAAACTCTCTCCGCGTTTCTGAGAATCTTGTGTTAATAAATGTTGGCTTACATAAATTTAGGTGTTGATAGCAGAAATTCCTCGCACTGTTTTTATACACAGCATATGAGCTAAAATTCCTTTTACACAAATACCAGAGCTTTTCCGACTTAAAATGCTTTTATGAAACAAATGAGTGTGCAAATGGACTTTTAAATACGACGTTGAATGTATTAGTAGATAGAAATTATAATTATGTATGTAACTGGTTTATCTAATATTATAAAGATGTACACATTACTGTACGATGACTATAATATACGCAGTGTGTATGTTGGTGAATGTCTATGCGGCAAATGTGTATAGGATTATAATTTAATGCTTAACATTCTGTATGCACTTAGGAAGAACAAAGCTCATTCCTTTTCTCAGATCTTTTTTCTCTTCACTTCGTAAGTTCCATTTCAATTGAGAACTGAGTTCATGACCTTTTCCCATGAAATCCTACATTCATTTTGAAAAGGATGAGCAATCATTCAGCTGTTTCATTTCTCTCCACACTCATACCACACTGTATTTATAGCTATATGGTTAGGCTATTCTGCTGCAACCATGGTTTAATAATTATAGCATCAGGAGGCACTCTGTATCACTCAAAACTAGCTGTTTGGTTATTGCACTACTTCATTCGTATACTTTCTACATGTAGTAGTAAAATAGTTGTGCAGGTAATTAATGAACCGTTCCAAAACGTCCTTTCCTGTTTCTCAACTCTTTATTGATTTATGAAAGCAAGAATCCACTCATACAATCCTGACCCCCTATTAGGAAATGTACCACAGACACAGAGCACCTCAGTTCTTAATGTGTTGGCCACAAGGACAAGATGCAGACGACATAAATCATAAATGTTTGCTTCACATTCAAAAACTAACATCACACAGAATAACTTGACCTCACGAGATCGATGATGTAGCAATGCGTCTTGCAAGAAAATTACATTCGACCTTTCACTACCGAAAATTAATTTCCTAAATCTCGACTAAAATATATTCTACTGTGACATAATTGGAACTACTTAAACTGAAAGAATTCATGTTGGTACAATTGGGAATATTTAAACTAAAAAATTTAAATTTAAATCATTGAAAGAAACCACGAAAATCAATTCATCCATTTATTCTGGTTAGATGTCGTTTTAGTCATGAATAACATGAAGGTACGTCTGGCGTCATACTTTCAATTATAATAAATACCTGAAAGGGAAAATGGAGGGTGATTACCCCGTAGGGGGATAATTAAATTATTACTGCAACCAATAAGCTAAGTGATCCTACAACAACAGTTACTCCTAGAAGGGATTGTTTTCCAAAAAGGAATAAAATTAATGAGAAAAATTAATATATTTTTAGTCTAAAAGTGTTTTTGACATTTTTTCTAGGGTTAAACGAACAATATTTTGTTACATATTTTATTATTTCTGTTCGTTCAACCCTGAAGAATGTTGAACAAATAAAACGCAGAGGATTACATTTTCATTAATCTCTGACCCATGAGATTTCGAAATCCTATCGAATGATAGGAATGTTCTGAGATTCAGATAATCTGTTAGGTGTTAACATTGATTTTGTTTATGACTGATTTCCAATACGAATGAAGCTGAAGCTTAAACGACGACTAAAGTATACTACACCAAATAGATGTGAAAATCATACGCCAATATTTACTTTCACTTACCTAAGAGCGCAAATAGAAAATGGTGGTGATACTAAATCTATATAGGTAGGTATTATACATTTACACACTATAAGAAGTTTCATAACAAGGTCGACCTGGATATTTGTAGACTGTAGAAAAGGCTGTGCATTTTAACATGGCATATAGGTGTATGACAGATGCAGATGGATTGCAATCAGTACTGAAATCAGTATAAGGTTATTTAGAGATGTGTGTACAAGGTTCCTACCTAGTAATCTGTTATCAGCTGCATAAATCATGATTACCCCGTCATACTGTAGAAAACCAATCATATATCAAATCACATTTCATAAGGGCATATCCTAATATAAATATAAATGTTTCCCCATCCACAGCTGCAAAAAGCAGAAAGTAAGTGAACTATAAGGAAATTACTTTAATGCAAAAGAAATTTTTGCTTCGAGTTAGAAATTGAAAGAGTCATATTGTTAGGCTTACCACTATACACTGCTGCAAATGTTTCTCCTCACTTTGTTATGTATTCATTTAAGAAAATGCCTAACCTAAGATGATACTGCTAAACACAACAGATGAATCCGCTAAAACAAGTTAACACAGAGAAAGTCCGTTTTAGTCTGTTTGGCTGTATAATGGCTTGTTTTTAGTGCGCCATGTCATGGCTATTTGTGCTATTGCATTATGTATTAATGAACAGCCAAAAGTAAATTCAGCAGTGCAGACAAAACCTCTGCATTATGTATTAGCTTTATATAGTTCATGTCAAAGAAGAATGACTAGAATCGAATGGTGGCTACTCATGCTTCCAAACTTGGAATTTATAATTTCAAGTAGAATAAAATGTAATGCCAGTTTCATTCCTTTAGAAAATATATTTCTTCATGGTGCACCCTGACAGTTAAATATTAGAAATTGAAATTGTGAAAAAACCTATTGATTTTAGCTCTCGGGTTTAATATGAATTAAATTTTATAGCGTAAACATATTTTATTTTGATGTGTATCATATAAGGAGCTAATAAAAACTCAAATCTTCAATCGGCTTAGAGTGTACACTACGGTTGCACGGGACATGGGATATATTAAACGATCAAATGTGTACAAAATTTACGAGAAGGCGTTTCAATCAACTAATGTTTGAAAAGTTTTAGAATTTATGACAATTCTATGGTATTTTTGTAGCATGCAAATACATAAAACTCATTTACGCGGAATTGATGCAGCAGTTGTTGCAGTAGGAGTAAAAATGAGGAATCCGTACAGTAAGAATTCTATGTTGTAATAATCGTGGAACATCAAAATGTAGCTCGGTGCTTTTGATTCAGTGAGAATATTTTATGCCTATCACGTAGATAAGTTGAGCATATTGTAATGTTAGGAGTAAGGAACAGTTGACAAGCGCAAGTCTTCTATGTCATATTTTAATTAAATGGTTCAACTTGAGAATCATTTGCATGCAAACGAGTTGATCCACCACCGAGGAAATTCGCTATTTATTATTTTTACTGAGATTCTTCCTTACCACATTTCTCAATGCATAAGTCTTTGCTTAAAACCTTCTCGTAACAACTTCTCTTATCTAATTCCTCTCTGTCTTCTCATCTCAGATGTGACCCTAAATACTAAAGCAAGAAAGTTCACTAACCGATTGATTTATTAAAAAAGTATTAATAAGCTCTGGTAGATCATAAATTATTCCAATTTTTATTAATTTGCCGAAAGCCGATCATTCAACTATTATTTAATAAAAATTTGATAAACAGTATTCGAGAAATTAATAGTAAAAGGTCGTAGTAATAAGCTATTGCTCTCATTTTATCTTTCATGCATTTTAACAACTGTATCGGACGGAAATGAAAAACTAACTAAGAATACTTTGTTTCTAGTTTTCTACTATTTTATAGCACGTAGTGCATTAATCTTAAACTGCAAATCTGTGACACTTGCAAATTTAAACCGGCCAAAATCTATGTATTTATGCAAGATTGTCAGTTTCACAACACACAGTACCACTTTCGGAAATTTTGTAGCTACTTGAAAAATTTATCGAAACATAAAACTGGTATTTGATTGAAAACTAATTCTACACTTCTAACTGACATTATGTTTTGATTTTTGATTATTAGCGTAGATATTAATGCTACATGCTACATAAAGATAGTTTCATACATTTATTAGGCACATTTTTCTCAATGTGTTGCGTGATAAAATATTATAAATGATTTAACACTCTGGCCCTCAAAATATATATTCTTCCCTGTCTGAATAAACGAAAGTACTTATGTCTGCATATATATATATACATTGGTTGCTCAGTGCAGCTAAAAAGGCGAATAAATTGCAATCAGACATGGTGGTGTCGTTATGAGAGCGCCTGTAAAATGTCTGACAGGCATCAATTGAATTTGAGTAGTAACTCCGTCTCTATATTTCTAAAAGTTGCTGAAACATAATATTCTGTCATGGTGAAGAAGCATAGAAATATTGTATTTGGAGTATCTCGTTGCTCCCCATGATTCTTTTCTGGACTGTCTCCCATTCGAATTCCACGAAAGTCCTCCTCGTGTTGGTTTAATATATTACATCTTGTTGATATTTCATCAGTTCAGTTCATGAATGCGGCCAGTATACAGAAAAAGAAGACAAGTCGTCATTGAAAAGGTAAACAGGATAAATCCAAGTCACACACACCGAACGAGCGAGACACGCGTTCGAATCTTCTAAGGAGAGAGTGTACATTATAAGAACCGCGTTTGCAGTGCAGTATCTGCAGAGAGAGAGAGAAAGATGAGAAAGTAAAGCGAACGAACAGAAGAAGAAGAAGAAGAAGAAGAAGAAAGACAAGACGAGGAAGAATCTGGAAAAAATCAAGTGAGCAGTCCGTTGCCAGTATTATTGCTTTATAGCCTTGCATTGCGCATTATTGGCTGGCTAGTTGTACTTTGTACTTGCAGTGGATGGATGGAATACCGTTGGCGATGTTAGATTACTGCATTAGATTAGTGTGTCAGCTCTATTAGGAAATACTACCAGAAGAATACAGTCGCCGCAGCAGTACCTATATTCCCGCTATGCACACCCGTTTGGGGATGCACATACAATTTACTTTCTACAAGGCATATCTAACCATCCCAGTCGGTAAAATAACATATAGAAAGAAACGGCGTCTAACGACTAAGACAATGCGTGCAGGGTTGTTTCAGCTATGCATTATACATACAGTGCACATGGTAAAGAGAGTAAGATTCATGAAAGTTGTTCGACCAGAGATAGAGAAAGAAAAGAGAAAGAAGAAGAGTAACGGAAGTGGAATGGAAGAAGATGAGATGAGACGAGACGAGCAGACAAGACAAGAAGACTTGGCCGAACACAGGAATGAAGTTGTCACTCAGTTAGTTATATAATGAATTTTTGTGTCAGTAAATTTTGATTGATAACTGTTGCTAACGGAGGCAATTTGTTGGATCTTTAATCTAAAGGTTCGTGCGAATCGTGCACTGAATATAAATGCTACGTGTGTCGAGAGCTGGAAAAACTTGCTCTTCCAGAGTCGGTCCCTGTAGTTACATTGTGCCACTAACACGTTGAGTCCTCCTATAGAAATATATTCTATCCCTGTCTATTCTGCCCGTGTGTGTTTAACTGTGGGACAGGGATAGAAATGCAGGAAGATACATCCGTGGCACTTACACATACTACAAATACAATAATACTCTTCTCAGGACTACTACTATTGCATTACATGCGATCTTCTCCTTTTAGTAGGTGCTACAATATTGCTCCCTCCGATTTCCACTGTCTTTTAGTGCAAATGTACATGGTTGAGGCAAAGAGAAAGGTTGTTGGGTCGGGAAACTGAGAGAGATTTCTTCTATTCGACTTCCTTCCTCTTTTCTCGCCTTTCTCCCGCTTTTCCCACATGCACAAAGAAAAAGGAGCTAATATTACATGTATTTATATAAAGCTACAGTTTTTGTATCGGAATGAGACAGCAAAAAGCAACTATAGGAGGTTGTGGTGGAGTACGAGTATAATCTATCCATGTAAAGAAGTTGCATTGTAAACAATGGAGGCACAGATACATTAACAGCCTACACAAAGCTAAATAAAACTGAACTGAATTAGAATTGACTTAACATCTTAATACCGCAAGAAGAACGAGATAAAATGCCACGGGGAAAGTTCATAGCAAAGAATTCATGGAAATATAACTACCTCCTTGTTGTTTTCCCCTTATCTTCCTCCGACAACTTATTCTTCCAGATATATCTCTACTATTGTTATAGCTAGGTATGTTTTATGCTGTGTTTGTTTGCATGTTTCTCTCACACCGTTTTATTCTTTTAAACTTTTACGCATTTATCATATTATTATCATCTATTCATACACCTACATTTACATTACCACACAAGTAGCATATCAGCAGAAAGAGATGTGTAACCTTGTAATGGTAAGAACAATATGCTTTCTTCCTGGAACGGATAAAGAGCTATATGTCGCAATGTTGATAATATATGGCGTAGGATGCGATAGAGTTATTTGAAAAATAAATACCCGGGATAATATTGCATGTCTTTTGTAACTCTATAGTTTCATATGCATTAAAGTTTTCCTGCATGTAAATATATATAATATGCGGTAGGTTTGTTATGTGAAGGTAGATTACATATGTGCATTATAATGTGCATAAACAGAGCACGAGCCCAGAACAGTTTATTTTTCCAACCTTGAAAACTTCTAAATAGTATTTCTATTGAGCTGTTGTGTGTTGTGCATGACATAAATAGAATAATAGGAAGAAAGATAAATATTTGGGAAATAAACTCGTCTGCTCAAAAGATAAATAGTTGATATGGTCTAAGAAAGCTTTTTTATGGACCATGGCGTTTGCTACAGTCGGGAGTAGTCTATGCGGTAGTGCCAGAAGATGAGGATCCTCAAGCAAATACCGCTTTCTTATTTAGTTTTATATTGGAGAATCATATCTGCCTTTTGGTTTGCTGGAGAGGAGATGCGTTTTTTGTTAGTGCTGCATGTTGTGTTGTGTTTTGCAGTGTTTGTGGATTGTTTTGCCCTCATGCATTGAAATGTTATCAGGGTGAACTAAAGGAACATCAACTGTGCTTATGATAAGAGTTGGTGAAGACAAGGAACTATTTGCAAAAATAATGGTGAGACATGAAGGGAAAATGGAAATGGGATTGTGTTCTACATTGTGCTCCTCAGGGATGAAATAACAGAGGCAATAACTATGATCCTGGAACCTTAATTTCAAACTATAATGGACAAACTGTTACTTCGTATTCTCTTTCCCTCACTATCTCCGCCATCGCAGCAGAAAACCTTAAACCATACTCAACCAACTATTTATATTACGCTTTACCCTCTTTTCCTTATTGTGCTGGGTAATACTCCGCTCAAGATTGCTAGCAACTACCACTCTCCGTCTTATCCATTGGCCCCCATGGGTACATCAGGGTAGCTACGTGTGCAAACTTTACTTCGGAACAACAGACCAGCCCGTGGAAACTACCGCCACTGCATGCAGCATTAAACTATAATGCACACAGTTACATATCTGAGAAACTCTTTTCAAAATCACTAGCTAAATAAATCCGTCCACTTTCCATACACCAAAACACAACAACAATGAGACTCTACATCAAACACTATCGAAAAACCACCCACAAACAAAACCTGCACTTAAAATTCTACCAAACTCCGCGGTATTCACAGCATAAACGCTCCCACACCATTTCTAGTACAGGAGGAACATAATTATTCGTATCCAACACTTATTTCTGGTGCTTCCTTCGCACTTAAAATTGTTGGTTTAAGCTTTAAGAGTTCACAATTCAATTTTTAATATCAGTATATACATTTAGCAAACTTGTATACAAACATAAAAAGATTGAATTCTCACTAAGAATATTTTTGAATGATTTTGGGGCAATTACTGTAATAGTAATCAAAAGGAGTACACCTAATGGAGGTTATTATAGTTTTATAATATATTATAGTAATTTTTAAACACATTCCTATATGACTATTACCTTTTACATTTCGAAAATGCTACAGTGCTGTAGCAATTGGAAGAGTAGTGTGTGAAAATTTTGCGGTAGTTTAGACCTAATGGTGGACATACATAATGCGAATATGTAAGCAGGTAGTATAAAAATGTATAGGAAAGAAAAAGGCATTAAATTGTGTGATATTATTTTTGGTCATCTTGGACAAAATTGGGTCTGTGGTTGGTGGAGGGTGGATGAGAGGATGATAGGGAATGAAATGGGATATTATTATAGTGGGAAACGGCATTATCACGACACTTCATCTGCCGAGGAAACAAATTGAGTTTGTTTATGATCGAGTATGTCGGGAGCAGAGGCTCTGCTATTCTAATGACACTGTCCTTTCCTGTCGTCTATTACACACTCAAGCGAACGTAATTCACAACGGTAAACTTAACTCCGCAGTCATAGTCAGTTGAGCGAGTCCTGTGATAGCATCGTGAACTCATTGTCCACACAGTAAAGAATGAAAGGTAGAACATTGCCAAGATGCATGGGAGAACTTCACCACGTGAACCGCCACTGCTAAAAACTCTTCCAGAGAAACAAAGTGTCAGACTTATATCGTCATGTCACTATCCGTTACTCTTCTACTCCGCAGAGTACCATGCACTTGCAGAACATACAACTGCCTTTTCAACAACACACAACACGGCCACAACTGTACGTATATAGACTGCTATGAGACAGATCACATTACACGTTGTTCCTGTACTTCTGTTACTCCATGTGTTCTACTTCCATGTGCATAATACTTATTGTGTTGTGTAAAGTTCGTAAAAAGACGAGCTATTCTTCACTCCTCGCTTAGTTTACGAACACGTTTATCGTATTTTAGGCAAGAGGGCCACCTCGGACCATTTATGCTTGCTTTACTGCAATTTAGTTCAGTTTCCTCCAGATACTTCAGACCAATCGTCTGGTATGCCAAAACCAAAAGGCTCAACTCGCACTACAAAACTATAATAATATGTAGATACAATCGAGGTGAGAATCAAAACTAAAACCCTCTCCGTGAAACAAGGACCGTTTTCCTGCCTCATAACGCATAAATACTTTCTGCAAGTAACCAACGACCATTTGCAAAAAACAATATTCTTATTATTGTTGTCATTGCAGATACAGAAAACATTTTGACCCACTTGTAAATTCTGCAGTGCAAATTTTTTCATAATATTTGTAAACAGACATGCTACGACTGGAAAAATACACGTTATTTAACTGAGCGTGAGTTTGATTGGTAAGTAAAACCTGTAAAACACAAACAAGAAAATATGAAACCATGATGATATAATTTGATACTTGGATTTCGAATAAATAGTACTCCTCTATATGTTTGTGTTTTGTTTCTGTAAGTATGCAAAGTAGAATTTGAATTTAATTTGGAGAAACTGTATATGTCAATTCCCAAGGAATCTTCTTGCATATCGTTTTTTATGATTATGGACGAGTGTGTGACGTTGCGGAGTATATTTATGTTTAATTGGAGAAAGCTGTAGCGGAAGAGCGACAGTGTAATTTTGTTTCGGTGTATTTTCTGGGTTTGATCATATTTAAGGGTACTTTCTCTGCGTCGTTAGCGAAAGAGTATTTGAAAGTTGAGTGTTAGTGCTCCACTTAGGGTTAATATATTGGGTTTCTAAAGCAGGAAGCACATTTGTAGATAGACAATTGAATGTAAGAGCATTTGTAGGTGAAGAAATGCAGAAAAGAGTTTGCGGAGTGTATGAAGCATTTCTTAGGGATGTGTTTGCGGATGTTGAGTCAAGGTTCTTCTACCTGGTGGAGTATAGCGGACGGAATTTAAGGTTATTTGGTGCTACGGTGCAGAGTGGTGGTGGTGGTGGTGGTAGTAGTAATAGAAGCAGTAACTGGTCCACAAGAAAGCAATAAAGTTAAAGTTATTTGGGTATCGCAACAATGTTTTCCACTTAAGTGTGGCTGTGACAGAGAAAGACGTCATGGCACGACAAACAACAAAGAGCACCTTCTGTTTCTTCTATTTACTGTGAGTCTGTCAACTCAATTCGCCTAAAATACCTGTAATACAAGTGTAAGTGCGAGAGATGGAAAGCTAAATGTAATGATAGCAATAACACGGATGGATGTGGAAAAGTGTTGCTTCCTAGGACGCCCGGGTAGATTCTTCTCTGTCGAGCAGAGTGGTCTAATGTAAATGTAGTCGCATGTAGCCGTCTAAGTGTGATGTCTCAGACTGAAATAGACTGTGAAGGAATCCCAACAGACCATACATAGTCGTCCTGAACTGTTTCCGTAATTGAATTCTCCGAGTTTGAGCTGAAAGCATTATTTACATAATAATGAAATAAGACACCTGACCCAGAACAAACATTTTCGACATTCGCAGCCTGCTCCATAATCCTCTCTCATAATATATAAAAATCCAAGGCTGATCCGTGCACAAACAGTAGTCATGCAACGAGGATGAACTAGAAAGTCAACCCACATACATATTCACATGTAATACACATACTAGGGTTTTCAGGTAACTTACAAGGCACTACCTTTAAGACTAACAACACATAACGTTTCTTTTTATAACGCATAAATATAGTCAGCTTCAACTTCCACTTTTAAAAGCATTTTGTTTCGCTTTGAGATCTTTTATTTATTCCGCACCCTTTGTATTTCTATATGCAGCATCATGCAAAATATTATGAACGATGTACTCCGAAAGAGTAATACCCTTCGTCCCGTCCAACAAACAACCTGAGAAGGCCAAACTTTTTCGAACCACTTTATTCTTATACTACTTCATGCCTCCCCAAATGCATGTAAAAATACCTTCCAATCCTATCTGGTAATTTTCATCTGCTTTCTTTCGTCAACAACGAATATGAATATGGCGATGCTTACCCTTTTGTAGGATCTACAATGTCCTTTCAGTTGGTCTCTCATAAATGATGTAAGTTTGCAACGTGTAAACAAATTGTGAAATGTTGGAGATGAACTGCGTGAAAAATATCCTGCGCAAATAGCAAACACTCAATTAGGAAACGCAGCATAGTTAACTGCTACAGCAAATACTTACGCCAAACACATTTCCTTCTGGCTCCTCACTTTAATTTCTGCTTATTTACCTAACCTCCAACAATTACGTGGCTGATTCAACAGAAACTTTTAATTGCTGGAGAAGAGAGAAAGAGAAACGTAGATTTTTACTTTCCAGCACATAACTGCACGGCTTGTCTATGCTAACAAGAGAAACAGTTTTACGACCCGGATTTTATGGATGAAGTAATAATTAAGATGGTAAGTAGCAGTAAAGCAAATAGCTGTTCCAACATTTTTATGAACATTTTTACTGAAAGACATCATTTACTCAGGCTATACAATACATAGTGTTGGCTGGTCATAAAGACTCACAAAAGGTAAAGCACGTCCTATTATTCATAGATTGGAGAGGTGCACACCAATCCGAACAAACTGACAGCTGACTACTACAGCCGCAGCCAAATTCGTTGTCAAACGAAATGGTGAAATAAAAGTAAGTCAGTGTCGACTTTTTATAGGTTGTACCATTAAGTAGATTGTTGACTTTCCGGATTGTAGCTCAGTCTTTTGCCAATTTCAGGCCAAATACTTAAATATTCCAACGCTATCAACCCTAAATACAATTACATTTTTCCTAATACCAAATGTCCAGTCGTTGGGAGTCGCTGCGTAGCCACATCAACAACAGCAGCTCACAGTCTCACTCTCCACATTGATGGATAGGTCTACATTAAATGTTCTTTTTTCTAAAGCGACAAATTTGATGGATTGCTAAAAATACCTATAAGTTCCTTATTTATTTAAGGTATGGACATTAATTTCTGCGGGATACACTTTACATGGATAATATACAGATTTCAATTATTTACAACTTTTATTAACACTGTTCAAACGAAACAGCAATTTAATTTCGCCGACGAAAACTTCGTTACCATACGTTTTTGAAACATATTTCTTTCATTAAATACGTTCCCGGTTTGGCTCTGTAGAAATTCTACCTGTAAGAGAAACTACGTATTTTGCAAATGCAAATAGGAAATTTGCAAATACTTTTTCTATTTTATCAGATATCTTATATAGACTATACATACTATCACTGGGAAACTTTTCAAGTGGTTTTGATATTAAGTGAATTCCACGGCAATATTGCTACTATGCTACTAGTTTCTACATTAATTTTGACCCAGTGCTTTTAATATATATTTTTTTAATTATTATTAAATTTATTGAAAAATTTATTTTAAATTTTATTACCTCATTAAGCAACGGTTTATTAATGGGAAACCAAAAATGCAACTTGGTACCTAATAATTAAAACGGTTAGCACCGATTGTAAATAAACAGCAGTATTTTCGTAATATTATGTGAGAAGTTGAGGGTAACAAGGGGTTTTTAGAAATTACAAACACAAGTTGACTTGTAATGTAAACTTGTCACTGAGCAACAGTCAAAACCTTTGTTTCTGTTTTCTGAAAAGCATGAACATTTACATTTGAATGGCTTACAGGCATAAATATTAAGTATCATATCCGTTACATTGGAGCCACAATTACAAGTGCTGGTACTTATACAAAGAAACATTGACAATGTGTCAAAGTCAATGAAGGAGTTGACCGATTGACCTCATCTGGGAACTTAACCTTGATTGACCAGGACCTCAATAGTATGTGTAGCAAATTTGAAGCCATTAGCTTCCGTTCTTGAGTTATCATGGGTACAGACGGACACAGGGACGGAGTGAAAGCATATAAGTGACTACGTTGTTTAATAAAGATACTGTAAAAATGTAGCTAGTTCTAACCTCTTTACCTTGCATCGTTTTGTTTCCTATTTTGATAATGGAACTTTACATGGAAGAAAGGAACTGATCGGATCAGAGTGAGCCATTACTGTAATTGCCTGAAATGAATACGTGTCTCATACGTATAATATTGTTTGACCTTTGGTTGGTAGACAAAAACAGCGTGTAAGTTAAACGGGTTAGAGAAAGGCTTAGTTTAGTGTTTTGTGCAACAAAGTAGGGCTGTAGGGAGGGATGCCTGTGCTTGTAATAAAATAAATTAATGTTGGCTAAAAGTTAAAACCTCACAAGAAATAACATTTAGGTAGGCACGGAATTTAATCCCACTTCTCGTGCCAGTTCGTAACTAAAGTTCCACTTCCATGTTAATAACTTAGTACTTCTTATTCACTCGAGTTCAGTTGAGATAAGCGTAATTTTCCACTTACCTCTTAAATTTCAGGTAAGATTAGCATAATTGCTCTTAAGGGTAAACAACGACTACCTTATCGTTCAACATAAGTGTTAAAGTCACGGATAGCAAAAGTCAGAATTAGTCGAAGTGAAATATACAAGAACTTGATCACCGAACTCCAATTTCCAAGCTATTATTATCACGAATGAGCTTTCTCAACTTTACTGGTTAATTAAACTTTTATTTATTTAACACTAACACAAACCATTAAAACCATTCCTCTCTCTCCCTCTCTCTCTCTTAATTTCCTATCTGACAGTTAAAATAGTCCTTCCACAAAATACTTAACAATGACAATATTTACTTTGTAACTACTACCAAAGTTCCCAGAAACACTTTCCTTCTACACAATTATCGAAGTAATAAAGTTATTTACCTCTGTCAAGCCACCACCACTACCTAAATCATTCTGAAATATTTTGTCCACTGTCTACTCTGATGAAATAAAGACCGTAGCATCAAATCTTTATTAAATTACACACAGAAAACGCCAAGCGCAACAGTGGAGACTCTTATACTGTCTGACTCCATACTCACAGATACAATGCATTGTTATAACAATTTCATGCATATTCATGTGATTAATCTTGTAATACTTGTAGGTGGTGTACACACAACATAAAATTATTTGTCATTTAATTTAAACTCACAATCAGTTTCTGCTGGAGTTAAATCGAGTTACAGAGGAAAGCGGGAGAGAGTTGACTAACATCAGCCAGTTAAGATGATACTGGAATCAAATTAGGTATGTGGCTAATGTTAAGACCCATAAAAGCAAATACCTCCTCGAGAAGATAGATGTTAATGATCCAATTTGACCATTTAGCTGAACAAAGTGCTGCTTAGCTACGGAGAAATGAGTGGACAGGGCGCACTACTAATTTGCGTGTAGTATTACGATTAGTCTCTCTTCCAAAGTCATAACGTGTACTACAAGACTCTACCCTACCACAATCCCCGTACACAGATATACACAGGACATCCAATAATAATTGTTACTCCCACGTTTCTTTCTGTAACTTTTACCTATACTACTACACTCATACCAGGCAACATTCCTACATGCAAACTCTGTTTGGAAACACAAGAAGCCGAAAAAGTGAAATAATAAGGAAACTGCGTGTATTTGTAGCAAATAGAAAGGGAACTGGAAATGTGAGAATTCTTGGTGTGTAAAATAGTTATTCAGTGGACAGACAACATTTGGTTCTAGTGGACGCCTGAGAGGTGGTAGTGGCACTCACGGAGAAGCCCTGTTTATTTCTTTAGTACTGTGACGGTATGCATTGCTAGTAGTAGTACAATGTTATGATAGTATTTGGTTGCAATTGACTACTACAAAAGAGCAGAGTGCAAGCAGGGCCAGGATCTGTAAAGGTGCATTATTATACAGAAGAAGAATACATATAGCGGGTGGAAGAGGATTGGACGTTGTGTGTGTCGTGTGTGAGGTAAACTTGTGCTTTGTGCAGTTGGAAAGCATTTAGACTCATGCTTAGTATACAATGAAATGCCTGACTGGACTCCTGAGCACAATTTCGCCTTACTTTATCTTAAACCTACTTTTATTTTACTGCCACTACTTCTCCCACACTCCTATACTTCTCCTACTACTACTACTACTACTGGCACATTCACTTCTTTTTCATTCTATCAACCCGTAGTAGAACGCAGGCAGTAGTGTGCCTTGTCACACACGAACACTTATTGTGTGTGTGTCGTGTCCGCACAACTCAACCGGAGAAACACAAAGTATTAAAATACATGGAGCTGTGAGAGAAAACATATTATTATCTAGCCTGAGTTGGAAATAATAAAATTATGGTTTGTGTTCATCGCATATTTCACCTGAGACTGCAATCGGGTTAAAGAGTGTTCAGAAATGACATCTGAAGTATTGGGGCCACTTACGCGCTACAAAAAGTCATTGAAACGTCTACTTATTTGCTTTGGTGGCAGGGCGGGGAGTGGCATGTAATCAACAATGGCATTACTAATGTACATTCTATTATGTAGTCTATACTCAACGCTGAATAACCCACTAAATGAAAATGAAAAGTCGCCACGGACCAATCTCGGTGGAAGAAACTACAAATGTCCCACTAATATTACTGCATTAGGACTGTGGTTGGACTCGCATCACATTTGTAACTGTAACAATCTGGTTCGGAGTTGAAAGCAGATTTTGTCTCATTGTTCATTCCTTAAACTCCCATACGCTCCTCCATTGTAATTATTTATGAAAGCATGTCCCATTGTTTTTAAAAAGAAAGCTTCCCACTACTTACACATTCAATGGTTCACTGAAAGAAACCATTAGTCCACAAGTGTGGGCTCTCAACGCACGGCAGTCACAACAACAAATATAAAGTGTGTGGTTAAGGCTGGGCTTATAGTCGCACAATGCCCCGTTCCGGTCCATACCCGTCCTATGTATTCTGCGTCTCCGCCTACAGGCCACAGTTTTCGGCCGATTTCTTTCAAATTTTTATAAAAT